>LZPO01008172.1:94394-133932 GCA_001675575.1 Neotoma lepida | reverse complement strand
TAAATGTGTTGTTTCTGGTCCTCCTCCATCTGGGGATATTTGATTGGATGATTCAGGAAGCCATGGAAGTTGTGATCCTACAGCCTGGCCTCAGTGGGGCCATGATGGATTAAAATGTAGACGAAATCTTGTGAACAAGAGGATCATTAACTGGCCAACAGAATAAAAATATTAAACAGGCAAAAAAATAGTTTTTCTGATGGAGCAGGGGGAGAGAAAATCTTGACCTNGAGGTAATACAGTATTTGAAATTTTTTGCACGCAATATTCCATTTTTTAAAAAGGTTTAAAAAGGTTACAATCGGGCTGGAGAGGTGGCTCAGAGGTTAAGCACACTGATTGTTCTTCCAGAGGTCCTGAGTTCAATTCTCAGCAACCACATGGTGGCTCACAACCATCTGTAATGAGGTCTGGCGCCCTCTTCTGTATACATAATAAATAAATCTTAAAAAAATTATAAAAAAAAGGTTACAATCTCAAAAAAACAAAATAACCCCTACATCCCACCACTGAGGTAAGACTCAAAACTTCATGCTGCTCCAAGGATCAATCTNTCCAAGAGCTTATTCTGGTCAATGCTGAAGGTGTCAGGGATTTATTTTTTAGTAGCTTTTTCATGCCAAGCTGCTGNGGAACTATAAACCTATATAAGATAAGTCAATTTATTAATCTNGTTTTACTCACNGAGACTAGAAAATTGTACTTCTTGACAAGCATGAGTGCTGTATGATGGGTCAAAAAACCATTGACTGATAAATCACTGGTAGTCATTAATAATCAAAATCATTGACAATCAAAAAAATCATTGATAAATCCTGAGAGACAGAAATAATGATCTTAAAGATGGAAGGAAGAGAGAAAAGAGCGCAGGTGAGAAAATGAGGCAGGGTCTTTCCTGAATGATGCTTTGACTTCTATGCAGGGGAATCAGTAGATGACAGAAATCCCTAGAAGGAAATGGTTTTCTGGTTTCATTCTAACAATATCCCCTGCTGTAAGCTTTTCATACTTTAGTCTTGAATTTTGTTAGAGTCAGCCCAAGTAGGTGCTGTTGACCTGTGCTGTGGTTTGGGCCAGTATACATCAAAAGCATCTAATAATAAACTTAAATAAACAAGTAAATACCTCTATTCTGATGATCACAAAATATAATTCTGTTTAGACTTTAGCACAGGAAACAGCCATCAAAGATAAGCAGCTCTGTGTAACCGTTACCTCTTCAGTATATTGTCTTAGTTAGGGTTTCTATTGCTGTGAAGAGACACCATGACCACAGCAACTCTTATAAAGAAAACATTTAATTGGGGTGACTTACTTACAGTTTCAGAGGTTCAGTCCATTATCATCATCATGAGAAATATGGTGGCACTCAGGCAGATGTGGTGCTGGAGCTGAGAGTGCTACATCTTGCAGGCAACAGGAAGTCAACTGACTCACTGGGCGGTATCCTAAGAATAAGAAACCTCAAAGCCCACCCCCACAGTGACACACCTTCCTCTAACAAGACCATACCCACTCCAACAAAGCCACACCTTCTAATAGTGCCACTTCCTATGAGATTATGAGGGCCAATTTATTAAGAGGTATTTGTAACTCATCTTTTAATTTCTCAAGGAAAAATAAATTTTCATGGATTTTTTAGGAAGATTTAAATGTTATACTCAATAAAAAATATATTTAATATCCATTTGCCAGAAAAGAAAGTAATATTAATTTGTTATCTCTTCTAGACCAACTTAAAAATTCCTGGCCCATCTCCAGCTTGGCAGATAGCCCAAAGGTAAGAGTGCATACTATTGTTCCAGAGTTCCCACCACTCTGATCCAGTGGCTCACAACCTCCTGAAACTCCAGCCACAAGGGACCCAACACCCTTATCTGGCTTCTGTTGGCACTTGCACTCACATCACACATAAGCACACAGATACACACATGCGGTGGTTTGAAGGAAAATGACTCCCATAGGCTCATATAGTTGCATGCTTAGTTTCCAGCTGAGAAAATGTTTGAGAGGGATGAGGAGGTGTGGCCTTGCTGTAAGTGTGTCACTAGGGTTGGGCTTTAAGATTTCAAAAGCCCAGGCCAAGTCTAGTGTCTTTCTGTCTCCCTGCCTGCCCCCTGTGGATCAGGATGTAAAGCTCTCAGCTATTGCTCCAACACTGTGCCTATCTGCCTCCCACCATGATGATCACAGACTAATCCACTGGAATTGTAAGCAAGCCCCTAATTAAATTCTTTATTTTCTAAGAGTTGCCTTGGTCATGGGGTCTCTTCACAGCAAAATAAAACAGTAACTAAGACATCACATAATTAAAAATAAAATAAAATCTTTTTTAAGCCCAAGCCTAGAAAGATTCACTGATGAATTCTACAAATACATTCCTCTCATCCTGTTCAAAAATCAACTCCAAATCACCAGTGACCTTAATGTGAAGCCTGAAATGCTAAAACGGCTAGAAGAAAAAGTAGGGAAAACATTTCAAGATAGAGGCATAGAAACAGACTTCTGAATAGGACTCTACTTGCTCGGAACTTAACACCAACAATTGAAAAATGAATCTCACAGAATTAAAAAACTTCTCCGTGGCAAAGGAAACAATTGAGTGAAGACCAACCTAAAGAATGAACGATGATGAACGCTATCTACATAACAGAATACTAATATCAAGATTATACAAAGAACTCAGAAAACTAAATAGCAAGAAATCAAACCACTCAGTTAATAAATAGGCTAATGATATGATCCAATAGTTCTTAAAGACGATGCACAAATAGCCAATCAACATATGAGAAAAATGTTCGACTTCACTATCTACCAAAGAAATGCAAACTAAGACTACATTGGGATTCCATCTCACCACAGTCAATAAGAAAACAAACAACAACCAGTGTGGGACTGTAAATGAACCTATCCACTATGGAAATCAATATGACACATCCTCAAAAACTAAAAACAGCACATAAGAAGGAGCAGCAGAAAGCTTGTAAGAGCCAAAAGACAGGACATCTGCTGCAAGATTGTAACTTTTATGTATGACAGAGAAGCTACACCTAGGCAATCTCAACAGTATGGTCACCTAAACAGGACCCGAAAAATGACACACCAATTGATGTGCCGATATGGATGGGAGAAATCTCATAAGGCCCTATCCCTACATGAAGAGCTACAGGCTAAAAGTGGAAAAACCAGTGTTCTCCAAGGACAAGCCTCCTGATAGGTGATCTGATCTCAAGTGATCATCTCTAAACATATATACATATGAGAAATACTAAATGAACTCATCAGATTGTATTTATAAATTTATATGTAGATATATATGTGTGTGTATCTAATGATAATAATTAAAGAATAAAAGGCCATGAATTCAAGAAGGAGTAGGAGGGATGTGTATGGAGCTGGAGAGAGGAGAGGGAGAGGGGAAATCAGGTGAACACAGTACTCATATGAAATTTTGAAAAAAAAAAAACTTAAAACTGAACCCATTTGAAAACAAACTAAAGATAGATCTGTCATATGACCGAACTATACCACTCCTGGATATTTATCCAAAAGACTTCAAGCCAATTTATCATACAGATCTCTTCCACCAATGTTTATTGCAACATTATGCAACACTGTTAAGTCATGGAACTAACCTATGTTTCCATCAACTAAGAAATGGATCAAGAAATACAGTTATATACAAATGTAATTTGTCAGAAATAAAGGAAATCAGAGTCATATCCTTTAGGGGAAAATAGACACAACTGAAAATCATTATGCAAAGCAAAATAAGCCAGATTCAGAAAGACAAATTCAATACTTCCCCCCATATATAGACTCCAGATTTAAAAGTACATGTCTGTGTGTGTGTACATGTGTGTGTATTCACAAATCTAGAAAGAACATTGTAAGAAAAGGGGGGAGGTCTTAATGGTGCTGATTAGTTTTTCTGTCAACACAAACTAGAGTCATCTGCAAAGAGGGAACCTCATTTGAGAAGATACCGCTGTTAGATTGTTTGTAGGAAAGCCCGTGAGTCATTTTTTTATTAATGATTGATATGGGAGGGTCAAGCCCACTGTAGGTGGTACGCTCCCTGGACTCGTGGTCCTATGTTGTAAGAAAGCAAACTGAGCAAACTAAGAGTAGCAAGCCAGTAAGCAGCATTTCTCTGTGGCCTCTGCTTCCGTTCCTGCCTCCAGGTTCCTGCCTTGAGTTCCTGCCCTGGATTCTCTGAATGACGGACTGTAAGCTATAAAATCAAATACACCTTTCTTCCCCAAGTTGCTTTTGGCCATGACCTTTATCACAGAAATACAAAGCAAACTAGACTATGAATGGAGGAGGTAAATGGATATATGTAATCAGGAAACAGAAAGTGGAACTAACTGGAGAAAGCAAACCAGCTGGGGCGAGTGGGCATTGAAAGGGGCAATGGGGAAGGATAAAAATAAGAGCAAAGTATAACGAACATATGTATGAAAACCTAGTGATGAAATCTATTACTCTGTATTCTAATCTTAGAAGTTAATAAATATGAATAAAACTCAAAATCAAGAGAAGGGAAGGAAGGAAATGAATGCATCCTAACTCACATAAAGGAAATAAATACCAGTTGGATCAATGGGACAACTATCCAGGCATCATATGAAAACTCCAGAGAAGGAAGACAGCTGTAGTTTGGTGAAAATGTCAGGCTTCAAGCGCAACATAGAATTTGGTGTGTCTGACAAAGGGCTAGTAGGGGTCAATGTAGGCAAGAGAAGAAATCCCAGGCTGCAGAATCACATGACCAAGTTAGAAGCTGTCCTGAGAATACACAATAGGTCACTTAGGTTTAACAGAGCTAGGGGAATAGAGAGTACTGAGAGCTGCAAGGCAGATCTTGGAGAGCCAGGCAAGTTCATTGTAATTGCCACAGTGGGGCCTTCAGTCTCCAAGGTCATCCTTCATAAGCCACTCATTCTTCACTGCTTTAAAAGAGTTCTTCTGAAAGACTGGAGATATAACTTAGTGCTAGAGCACTTACTTTAACATGCAGAAGACCCTGGGTTCAAAGCCCAGGAAGGTATCCGAATTCCCTCAGGGCAGAATTGATGTGTGCAGCAGCTTTAGTTTCAGAATCAGGTTTGATAACACACGTTACTTCTTGGTTTCAGAGGGTCAGGGTGATGAGGGGCATACTCTCATCCTAGGTTAGGAGCCTCAGTACTGTCCACTACATATGCTCTCATGACTACTAAGGGAGAGGAGCTGTGACCTGAGCCCTGCCCACCACGGAACCAAAGAGGGGAGTATCTTTCAGACATCACAAGGTACCACCAGTCACTAGTGGGCCTCACCTCTCCTTTGAAGCCAATAGACCGGAGAGAGATAAAGGCAAGAGTTTTGTCCTTGAACTTCAGGTAAGTGGGGATTGGGTAAGATACTCACGATCACACTTTAAAAAGAAGTATTGCACCAAGCAATCAGTGCTAGACTCCACTGTGTAGGACTATTAGTTTGGGAGCAAATAACATTAAAGGAATAGAAAAATATTTTATCCCTCATGAACTCTTATATTCTGTCACTTAACTGTTCTGCTCTGTTATATATCAGGTCTAGAAAATTCTTGCCTGAATCTCTTCCTCTGCAATTGCATAAAATTAGTGAAATAAGTTTTAAAACACACGCAGTAAGGCTCTTATATACACAGTAACTTGCAGGCATCACTGAGGACCAAAGAACAGAAGTGCAGTCAGTCATAGAAACAAACCGAGAATTTCTTGGACGGGTACACACAGGAGGCACCCATCATGGATGGAGACCGTGTTACGTGTGCAGTTTATAAAAAACAGCAATCTCTTCAATTCACTCTTTGAAGCTCAACTAAACTGACTACAAACCATCTATGGTTTGGGGATGTATACTGAATAGTTAGGTAGAGTATTCTTGGATATTTGATTGGAGAGCCTTGCAGATTTCCTGAGAAGCTTGTGGGATGAAAATGTGATAGTGTGCAGTGTCTATCATGAAAGGGATGGGGACCAATCAGAGCGTACTTGGATCTGAACAAGAGCAGGGGGAGAGGATCGATAGGACCATGCTTTGGTGCCTGGTTGGTTTTGACAGTGACATTAATGTCCTAGCACCAACAGGATAGCCACATGTGAAGGCCTAATGAGACAAAGTGAAAGTAGACTCAACCCTAACAATACACACTCAGAGAAGGTTACTGGGNATGAGTTAGTAGGATCTTTTCCTTTGTTAAAAAATAAACTTGTATGGCTTGAATGTGGTTCCATTGTAACCTGGCAAGATCATCAAAACAGTGGCCTGGGCTAAAGGATTTAATTCTACACACTGTTAGGAATAAATTTAACATCCTTGCTGGCCAAAACTTTATTATTTTAAGAGATCATTCATAGACATAGACATATACAGAGAGATGAATAAAAGCTGATCTTGATAATAAATAAAACCAAATATGGAAATCTCAAAAAGCCATGTACCAAGGAGAAGTTCAGTATGTAGCATATCGTTAACATTAGAAAAATAAAGATCAGGGCAGGGTGAGAGGTCACAAACCAGCTAACATCAGGGCAGGGTGAGAGGTCACAAACCAGCCAACACAAGCCTTCACCTAATCAAATATTTTTACAAATTCTGAAGGTCGCTCAGAATGAGTGTGAAGATCTGAGTGACAGGAGCATAGCTCTCTTTCCAGGCAATCTAGTTTTAGAACATTCGTTTCTTTTTCAGGTTTTCTTTTTGGGCAGCCACAGTCTTCCTTCCTGTAAATCTGCCCCCCAGGTCTGACTGGTGGCTTTAGGAAAGCAAAGCAAAGTCTTCACCTCTAACCTAGACAGGTCTCTGAACACAGATACCAGCCTGCAATTGTCTTTATAGATTCTCTTTTCCCATCTAAAGCCTCATTAGGAAGTTTACAGGTGACTGATCAATTCTACTATCCTCTGAATCTATGCACACAGTCAATGGTGTGATCCAAGTGTATAGCCAGGAGCTTGTCATTAGTCTGTATTCTTTTTGATCTATGCAGACTCTTGGAGTCTCTCTAGTTTTTATAATTTTCTAAATTTGTCTGTCTATGATGACAGCTGGAAATAAAATGTGTGTCACTGGCAGCCAGGATGCCAACCCCAGCCCATTTCATGCTTTCCCTGAGATAAGAAGTTTCAGTAACAGGGCCAGGCCTGGTGGCACACACCTTTAATCCCAGCATTGAAAAGCAAGAGGTAGGCAGATCTCTGAGTTTGAGACTAGCTTGGTCTTCATGGCAAGTTCCAGGACAGCCACAGTGAGACAGTTTTATCAACAGGAAAGGAAAGCAGTTAGTCACCTTCACCCGAGGACTGTGGGACCCAGAGAATGTGCACACCATAAATATTTTCCTCGGTGTTTGGAAGTTGATAGTTTGTAAGGAGTTGGTCTATATACACCCTAATAAGCCCCCACACACAGCCTTCAACCACGTACATTGGGCTCCATGCTGACCAGTTCCAGAAGCAGTGTGATGGAGGTCAAAGCTTACCTGGGGTCTAAGATGAAGGAATAGAAATAATGTGTGGGACATACCAAAAGCTTAGTTATGATCCATGAAGAAAATGAGATGTGACTGTTTTTCAACAATGAAAATAATTCCCAGGGAGATTTTCTTTTCATGATTAACAAATATGGGCATGAGTCAAGCCCTAGTATTGACCACAAGGAAGAGTGAAGAAAAGAATCTATACTAACTATAAGGCAAGAATTTGCAAGACATGCTAGCCTGAGAAACTGGTTCCTAAGTAACAGACCCAAGGCCAGTGTAAGAATCGCAAGATGAGTCAGGCTGTGGTGGCGCACGCCTTTAATCCCAGCACTTGGAAGGCAGAAGCAGGTGGATCTCTGTAAGTCTGAGGCCAGCCTGGTCTTTAGAGTGAGTTCCAGGACAGCCAGGATTGTTATACAGAGAAACCCTATCTGGAAAAACCAAACCAAAAAAAAAAAAAAAAAAAAAAAGAAGAATTACAAGATGAACAGTGTCAAACACAGGGAGTCTCTGGTCTTAGTGTTTCAGGTAAGCATTGATGTTGGGATTCTGCTACAATCTCCACAGACCTATGACAACTAGAAAACAGAACACATCCCTCCAAGTCACAGACTCATAAAGGGGCACACAGAAGACAAAGTCTCATTTAGGCAGGAAAATGAGTCACTTGATGGGACAGAGAAAGAAAGCAACTTGACCTTGAGATTGCATAGTCTGGGGCTGTATCTTTGCATACCATACTCCTGAATAAAAGACTAGATCCCAGGGAAGCAGGACAATGTCTTTGTCCCACTAAACAAGACTGAACTGACTTCAAGATTTCATGCCTCTCTAAGAACCTGTCCAACAGTACCGTAGGATGATGCTGCAGGCTCGGTGAGTTCATCCTTCAGAGCTCTTCTGTGCCAACTATTGTTCTAGAATGAAGCTAATTCTGTTCAAGACAGGGCACCCACCATATCCATCTGATGTCAGTCACGGGGTTGTGTTTTTCCAGAAATGGATGCATGGAACATGCTGAAGCAAAGAAATAGGAAGATCCCCNTAAAGAAGGAAATAGGGGCTAGAAATACAGAGCAAAGTCTATGGGTAAAGAAATAAGGCAAGGGACTCATTAAATAAATGTAGTGGGAATCTGGTAGAGTCATTGTATCTAGGGTAAACATTAGAATGTAACAGTTGTTTCTCACTGTATCTAGGGTAATGGTTGAATGTATTAGTGTTTGTTGAAGGTACCTAGACTTTGAAGAAATCACAGTAGAGAACAGCGGTTGTTTTCTATGATTTATACAGTTGTTTTTCTGAAGGGGTTTTCCATCCGTTGCATGACTTTGGTCACAAGACTATCCAGACACACTTGGAGCGTCTTGCATTATTGGGTAGTGCAAACATTACACAATAAGGACTAAGGTTGAGGGCTGCAATGATTTCCTTCAGAGAACATATAGACTAGATCAAAGGGACTTTGGTATGAGGAACTTGTACCCCAAACACAACCTCTGTGTACAATCAATAANTATGCTTCTGAATGGAGGTTCGAGGTTTAGTTCACAGAAACTGTTCCTCCCTGCTGCCAGAGAGCCTAAAATTACTTTCTGGGGTGACTTTCCTCATTTAACTGCCCACACAACACACAATCCCTGACAAACACACTCAGGGAATAATTGTCAGGTCTCATTGTAAACTGGAGAGGCCGGGTCCTCTGTTAGGAGTGTTGCCCTGTTTAACCTTGAACTTAGCTATATTCACTTGGGAAGGCACTGTTGACATATGTTGAGTCTCAGGTCATTACATCTTTATTTCTTTGTCTTCTAATTTCTTAGTAAATGACTCTCAGGTTGCAAGTTGCTTCCCCACTCCACTCTACATTTGTCCAACTGAGGTTTTGAATCAAAGTTCATTTTTCTCTGATTCTATTTTATCTTCTATTACCTATTTTGATGACTGCTGGAATCTAGTTTTATCAAGGCCAAATTATTTTGGATTATGATTCTAACATACATATGTCACATAATGAGAAATCTAATCTCTTCTACAGTAAATATAGCACTTCTATATGTGATTTTAAAAGTTATTAATAAAACTATAGAACATGGATGGCTAAATTGTTGTACCACCAACTGAGATATATTGTAGGCTTGTTAATTCTCCCCTGAGAATATTCCTATATTCCTGAGATATTTATATGTACCATGTATTTTACTAAAATATGAAATGCATCCATTCATTCATTTAACAACATTGGTGCTTTTTATTTAGTATTGTTTTCTTGTTCTCGTTGTTACATTTAGGAGAACAGAGTCTCACTATGTAGTCAAGGCCTACCTCAATGCCATGATCTTCCTGCCTCAGCCTTCAAAATGCTAGGATCACAGAGCTGTGCCACTATACAAGCCTGTGTCAAAAACCTTTAACCACAATCAAAAACTTACCAAATTCTGGGTGTGGTGGTAGACGCCTTTAATACCAGCATGGGGGAGGCAGAGGCAGGTGGGTCTCTGTGAGTTTAAAGCCAGCCTGGTCTAGATAGTGAGTTCTAGGCCAACCAGGGCTACATATTGAAACCCAATCTCAAAAATAAAAGAAAGAAAAGACAAAGAAAAAAGAAATGAAGAAAAACTTATCAAATACTTACTTATTTGTTTTGCACCTAAGTGCCTAACACAGAAGCAAACTTTCAGAACAGGAGACAGATGAGCAACAAGTGATCTGTGAGCATCTACCTGTGAATGCACAAGATCTATGTGCATGATCTTTCCTATGAGGGGCATTAAAAAAANAAGCTTTGATAAACTGATTGACTACATATATACATAATTTATCTTATAGCTGACAGTTTTACTGTTTTTTCATGAGGGAAGAATCAAAACATCATTGAAATCATAGATTCAGCTCTGGTGTGCTCCTGCTCACCTTCCAGCTCAGTAAACTTATCCCAAAGCAGCATGGGTCAGAGTGGCAAAAACTATTCACACTAAGCATAGACAGAAATCCCTTCATCCATGGTTGGCTTAGTTGGGTGGGTGGGTAGTTTGGGCACACTTTTTTACTGTGTTTTGAGACAGGGTCTCTGTCCTAGTTAGATCCGGCATCAAATTGGCACCGCCCAGATTCATTTGAGGGAGTTTCAATTAGAGGAGTTCCCTGATCAGACTGGCTTATGGTCATATCTTGAAGGGATTGTCTTGATTAATTAATGTTTCACGTGGGAGGACACAGCCCACTGTGGGCAGCACCATCCCTAGACTCAGTTTTCACTAAGGGTGTGGCCTCATGCCAGGTCATGGTGGTGCATGCATTTAATCCCAGTACTTGGGAAGCAGAAGCAGATCTCTGAGTTCCAGGCCAGGCTGGTCTACAGAGTGAGTTCCAGGACAGCCAGTGCTACACAGAGACACCCTATCTTGAAAAACCAAAAAAAAAGAGGGGGGTTTGAGGTATGGCCTCTAGGTCAACCGTGCTCCAGTAGTTAGTTAGCCCCATACCCGTGTACATACGGGCATCACAAATTCAACACAGTCGGAGGACATGAAGTTAGGAAAGGGTGGAGGAAGGGGTGGATCTAAGAGGAGTTAGGGGTAGGAGTGGAAATAAATAGGATCAAAATGTCTTATATGCGTGTATGAAATTCTCTAAGAATTAATAAGTATGTTTATACAGGAAGGAAGGTCCAATAGAAATTAAAAGAAATACCTGTAGTTTTTTGGGCAATTAAGGAATAGTAATTCATGTTCTCTATAGGAAGCATTGAGCTGTCCTCTACTTGTGCAGGTAGGAGACTATGGAAAGTTTGAACACCAGTTCACAAGAGGACTTCATTTTGGTGGGCTTCTCAGACTGGCCTCACCTAGAACCTGTCTTTTTTGCCTTCATTTCTATTTTCTACTCTCTGACTCTCTTTGGCAATACCATGATCATCATTCTGTCACGACTGGACCTTCGCCTACACACACCCATGTACTACTTTCTCTGCCACCTCTCCTTCCTGGACCTCTGCTACACTGCCAGCACTGTGCCCCAGCTTCTGGTCAACCTCTCTGGACTTGACAGGACCATCAGCTTTGGAAGATGTGTGGCCCAACTCTTCATAATGCTTTCACTAGGAGGAATTGAATGTGTGCTTTTGGTGGCAATGGCTATAGACCGCTATGCCGCCGTGTGTCGCCCACTCCACTACACAACCATTATGCACCCCCTTCTCTGCAGAGCATTGATTATATTCTCCTGGGTGGGAGGACTTGTGAACTCTCTGATCCAGACAAGCCTTGTGATGGCCATGCCTCTCTGTGGACATCAACTGAACCACTTCTTCTGCGAGCTACCTGTTCTCCTGAAGTTGGCCTGTGAGGACACAGGAGGAACAGAGGCCAATCTGTTTGTGGCCCGGGTCATTATCTTAGTCTGTCCTTTAGTGCTAATTCTAGGCTCCTATGNCCACATTNCCAAGGCAGTGCTGAACATCAAGTCAATGGCTGGTCGCAGAAAGGCTTTTGGAACGTGTGCATCTCACCTCATTGTGGTTACCCTGTTTTATGGCTCAGCCATCTCCACATATCTCCAACCTGTCCACAGGTATTCTGAGGGGGAGGGAAAGTTTGTTGCTCTTTTTTATACGGTAGTCACCCCCATGCTCAATCCTCTGATTTATACCCTCAGGAACAAAGATGTGAAGGGGGCTCTGTGGAAGGTACTAAGGAGAGGCACAGATTCCAGGTAGAAGAGGAAACAAGAGCCAGTAAAATATGCAACATTAGGGTGCAAAAGTGTTTGATGTTTATTATTAGAATACATTATTTATACATGTGATTATATAAAACATCACTTTAATTGTAATTTCTCACTTTTTTGCTAATGACATTACCTGTTTATTTTATATTTCTGTGGAAATGATGTTGAACAAATTCAAGCAACTTTCTTAGTGGTGTGTCCCAGGTTAGAGTCAGTCTAGGTGGCCTTCATCACACTATCCCAACTCATCAGAGTTTGAGGCTTCATTTTCTAGAGTAGGATAGCATAGTAATCACAAGTCTTTGCCTTGGGACTCAAAGCTGGGTAGTGAAATCCTAATGGTTTCCACATCCAGGTTAGTGTTCATACAAAGAGTGCTAGAATCAAGTCAAGAGGAGACCTGTTACTCTAATACCACCTTTCTGTGCTGGCCAATGCCACCTGCAGCTGGTTACAGTGGACTTGGACCATGGGTCTACCTCAGCAGCATACAGCTCATGCCACTGGTCTTATCTAGACCTGCAATGGTCTTAGCGGGCCAGATTCTGTGTGGTCTTTGTGGTGTTTGCAGCCATAGGCATTGCATATAGCCAGAGCCTTATCTTACTACGGTGAGTCTACCTAGAGCCAGAGGAAATACTTGCTTCTTACCACAGACCACTGATTATAAATGAGGTGTTTTCTGTGATCCAGAGAGGGTTGTAGCATGAAAACAACCTTCTTGGAACTCACTCACGCTTGCTAAACAACACACCAGCTCAAGTTTGCAGATCTCTCTAAGCTTACATCACCTTCCATTTCTGATACAGTCACACACACACACACACACACAGAGTGTGCATGTTGACTATCTGGCCTTAGTCTGCCATCTAGTGCTGAAAATGCAAAAGTAACTAGAGGCCCAGAGAAAATGCAAAGAATTCTGCTGTAAAATCTTCAAAGACAAGCCTAAAGCCAGATTACAAAGGCTAGAATAAACCCCTGGTGTTTCAGTCCATAAGTGGTGTCACACAGAAATATGCACAAAGAGCTTTCANGGCAACACAACTTCACCTGACAAAACAAGGGATGAACGGGGCAAATGCTTGGATGGAGAAGTTAAAAATAGGTGTTTAAAGGAAATGAACCAACAAATACAGACAGTACAGAAATGAGGCAGGACCCTAACAACAACAAAAACTTATAGAGCCAGAAACAATTCAAAAGTCCAACAGAAGGGCTGGGGATGTAGTTCAGCAGCAGAGGATTTGCTGACTATGAGCAAAGCCCTGGATTTGAGCCCTAAAACCACAATAAAACAGAAAATCAAGCAGAAATCATTGAGTAGAAAAGCAAACTAAAGAAGACTGACTCTCCCTTCCCCAACAGCTATCAGATGCCAATAGCCTCTTGGCTAAGGGTGGGAACTCATGAGGCCCTCCCGCTCTGTGCTGGACTGTTGACTGGCTTAATCATGCACAAGTCTTGTACTGGAAATTTTTTTAATCGACATGAAAACCTATTGTTTTTTTTTTCTTTTAAAGGAGCCCAAATACCTGGTAACACTGATCCTGAACTGCTTCAGATAAAATCAGCAGCAGCTGCCCCTAAAAAGCACACACAGCTGTTTCCCTCAACCAGCACCCCCCCGTTTATTGCATGTCATCTTCCCAGATTGGAGGCAGGGGCTTGTAGAGTCCCAAAAGACTCAAGAGAAACATAAATCTCTCATGTTCGTGGCCTAACAACAAGCCTGGCTCATATAGATTCTATCTGTTTTTACACATCAAAATTTCCAGCAAAATAAATACAATGGTGGGTTACACAAACACCTTATATGGCAGACACCAGTGTGAGGTATTTAAATAGCAGATTTCTTTTCTTTTGTCCTTTTTAGACTCTGTAGAGNACTGATATCATTTTTACAAGATGCCTGTGTTTTCTTTCCCAGGTTTCCAGGTATGTTCCAAACATCTTTAATTTCACTAAAATATTTTACTTGCTTTTCATTGAAATTACAGGAGTCAATATTCACATGCCAAAGTTACCAATGTTTCAAGGCATCGTTATTCAGAGCTACCAAACTGTGGGGACAAGCCAAATGTCCATCAATCAGTGAATAGAGAAGATATGATCTATCCATGAAAGAGAACCTTGTCAGTCATGTAAAAGAATGATGTGCTGAAATATGCCACCATGGACAATCCCCCAGAACTATGCAAAGAGAAAGTAGCTTAGATACAACAAAGGGTCACACACACTGTGGAGTGCCTTACTATGAAATCTAAATGAGAAAAATTACATCAATGGTTGCCTGAAAGTGAGAATCAGGACAGTGACTGCAAATGGGTATGAAATGAATGAGGTGACAAAATGTTCTAAAATGATAATATACAAATTTATGAGTATACTGAAACATTAAAACGTAGTTCTTAAACATGTGCACTATGTATGTGAATTATATCCCAAGAAAACTGTTAAAATCAGTGTGTGATGATTATATTGCAAACAAAGCCTATCACTGTATAAAGGTCCAACAATCTTCCCACACCCTTCCTATATGCAAAACCAATAAACAGTATAATAATGATTGCATCTCTAATACTTTTTATTAGTGAAATTTATTCTTTGATGATTTCACATATGTAATGTATTCTGATTACTCTCAAGCCCACGCTCGCTTATCTCCCTTCCACCACTGTATCTCCTCCCCTTACAGGTCCCTTTCCCATGTCCATGAATGTGGGCATCCCTGCAACCACCAGGACCAGAAGAATGTCTGTCTGTGTGAGGCAAGAAGAAAATACAGTTCAAAACCACTTAGTTGGCTGGTGTTGGTTCTAACTTCTAGACTCTGACACCAGGCAGTTTATTTCAGACATATTTAAGCATAGCNCAATTTTGGGATAAAAGTTTCCTGATGACAACTCAATCCTGTGTGTATAACAAAGTTTAAGACGTGTGTACATTGAAACTCTTTATAAAGTACATATGGCCTCTTCCATAAATCTTGGTTTTGTTGACTCATAAACAACATTCAAGATAAAGGTCTAAGGAGAATGACTGAGGTAAACATAACAGCCTGTGGGAGTCAGGATTGGCCTGGCCCTAAGATGACAAAGAAGTTACCTAGACTGTTGCAAAGCACAGGTGGCGTCATTCCTAAGAGTAGGTTTTATTGACTGTGAAGCAATATTCAAGATTTAGTGAGGAAGAGTCTGGGATAATTGTATAATAACAAACAAAATATATAGAAAAACAAAAATATATATTATAGGTAATATAACAACAACAAACATAATAGTCTGGGGGTGTCAGGTGAAACGTGGCCCCACAGATAGCAAAAGATCACCAGGCTATAAACTACATCCATTCCCAACCTTCTAGGTAGAAGACAGATAAACAACTCCTTTGTTTGAAGAGAGAAGCCTGCATATTTAACCTTCATGCTTTCCCTAGTGCTTATCTGTGTGCTCAAGAACCTCGTACTCTCTACACACATTGGTGATGTTGTTTGTTAACTTTACACATCTGGGAAGAGGAAACCTCAACAGAGGAATTTCCTATATCATGTCTGTGGGGCATTTTTCTTATGGCTGACTGAATTGGAGGCCCAGCCCACTGTGGGCAGTGCCACCCCTGGGCATGTGAGCCTGGGTATATAAGAAAGGTAGCTGAAAGTGAGCCTGGAAGCAATCCAGTAAACAACATTCTGCCATGGTTTCTGCTCCAAGCTCCAGCCTTGAGTTCCTGCTTTGGCTTCCCTTCATGATAGGCCATAACTTATAAGGTGAAATCAACCCTTTACTTACCAAGTTGTTTTGGTCAGGCTTTTATCACACCATCAGACAGCAAATAAAAGCAATGTGTCGTTGTTGTTGTTGTTTTGTAGCCTCCTGGGTTTATCCAGAGTCCTCTGTCTGACTATGTGTTAGGAATTGTCCAGTAGAGCCTGATGGATTCACCAGTGAGCATAGAATTTATCAACAGGGAGGGATAGGGCCCTGAGACAGGGTCCAGTCTTTCTGTCCCCTCTTCCATGATATTTCTTGAGCCTTAATTGGAATAGTAGAGATATCTTGTTCAGGATTGAGTACTCAACTGTTCTGTTTTCTCAGTACCTTGAGCAGCCAAAAGTTTCTGAATTCACCATCATTTTTTGTAAANAGACACTTACTAAGGTTAGCATTTGTCTATTTTTATAAGCATAAATGTTTAGAAGGCAGTTTATTCCATGTTAATTTAACTATGCAGCAACAAGTTCCTCATCTATGGCTTATGATCTCCTCACCCATGCCTTTTTTAAAAATCAGGTTTATAATATTAGACCTAAAATCCCTCCTGAGGAGCAGACCTTGAAATGTTTTGGTTACCTCCGCAACAGTTGTGCCACTATTGCACCACTGGGTCCATATTCCTAGCAGGCTGCCATTGTACTAATGCCTTTTCTCCCCCATCAGCCTATTTAGCACCTTTCAGCATTATGAATGCTAGTGGCATGAAGGACGCTTCCAGCTTAGTTCCAACTTGGTTTCTCTATATCTTGTAATCAAGGTGTCCACACGTTTTTTAATGTTTGTTTGATTTTTCAATTCAATTGGACTGAGAGACATTTAGGAGACTAGTGTGGCACCCCACTGGCTGTATCTACTCATATTTCCAGAGATTAATTAAATGGGGATGATTCATCCTGAATGTANACAACACCAGCCCTGCAATGGGACCCAGATAGAATAAAGGGGGAGAAAAGCTGGAAGCCAACAAGCACAGGTATTCCCTCTCTGTTTTCTGGNTGCCATGATCTGAGTGGTTCTGGTCTACCATATTGTCTTAGTCAATGTTCTATTGCTGTGAAGAAACATCATGACCAAGGCAACTCTTATAAAAGAAAGCATTTAACTGGGGGCTTGCTTACAGTTTCAGAGGTTTAGTCTATTATCAGCATAGAAGGGAGCATGGCGGCACACAGGCAGACATGCTGGAGAAGTAGCTGGGAGCTCTACATCTAGATCCACAGGCAACAGGAAGAGAGACTGGGCCTGGCTTAGGCTTTTGAAACCTCAAAGCCCACCCCCAGTGACACACTTCCTCCAACAAGGCCACACCTACTCCAACAAGGCCACATCTCCTAATCCTTCTCAAGCAGTGCTATTCTCTGATGACTAAGCATTCAAATATATGAGCCTNTGGGGGCGATTTTTATTCAAACCACCACATACACCCACCATGATGATCTGGAACAGTGAGCCACAATAAATCCTTCCCCACTTAACTCGTGCTGAAGGTGTTTTGTCACAGTGATGAAAAGGCTGACTAACACGGCTGTGGAATCACATATGCATTCATCTAGTTTCCTACCATCTCTTTCTTTCCTCCAGAACTATAGCTAAGTATTCCTAGGAAATAAATTTGTTCATTCACACCTGGTATCTTAATTAGAATTTCTACCACTGTGATGAAACACCATGACCAAAAGCAAGTTGGGGAGAAAAGAGTTTGTTTGGCTTGCATATCCTGAGCCACAGTTCACTGAAGGAAGCAAAGGCAGGAACTCAAACTAGGTGGGGACCAGGAGGCAGAAGCTGATGCAGAGGCTATGGAGGGATGCTGCTTACTGGTTTCCTCATCATGGTTTGCTCAGCCTGCTTTCTTATAAAATCCAGAACCACCAGCCCAGAGGAGGTCCCACCCACAATAGACTGGGGCCTCCCCCATCTGTCACTGATTAAGAAAATGCTGTACAGGCCTGCCTATAGCCCAATAATAAGGAGACATTTTCTCAGTTGAGGTTCCCTCCTCTCAGATGACTCTGGCTTGTGTCACNTTGACATAAATCTAGCCAGCACACCAAGGATTAGAAGGAAGGGTGACACTGGGTAGCTGTATAGTTGACACTGGGTAATCTGTGTCTCAACACTGTCTTCAGTGAAGTGGGCATGATAACAGGAACTAATACTCAAAGTTATTATGAAGATTGCCTGGATTGAAATGTGCAGAGTTNCTGGAAGACTTTGCACTAACTGTGTATAAAGATAATAGTGTTTGCAGTGTTCTTAATGTTTCTCTTGATGGTGTTATACTTCCTGTGCGAAGGAAAAGACTTATGCTTCCCACATTGATTGAAATTATTTCAACTAGATTGTGTTTTGAAGACTTAATTAGTCCAAGATAATATGTCTGTACTGAATAAATTTAGTATTATGANGAACCACTCAATGAATATCTACCATATACCAAGCACCTTACACACTACATGCCATTAAACCATAAATAATGGTATTAGAGATAAATCATAATAACATCTTACTGATGGGGAAACTGGGGCTCAGTCATGTAAGGTCACAAAGTTATTAATAGTATTAGCAAAGATTTTTTTTCCTTAACTCATATTACAATTCCTTAAGTGAATGTGGGTAACCTTGCACAAACTTCTCCTCCATACTATAGGAAAAAGGTGTTATTTGCCCATGCATTGTTTTTGAATGAATATGTGAGTTTATAAATATGTTGAAAATAAAAATGGAGCATAAAATANTAAGCACTCACCCATTAAATATTATAACAGATGAAAAATGAAAGCATCATACTTTACATAGGGGAACAAATTTTAGCTGGATCAATGGAACAGCTATCTGGAAATACATAAGCATCATGTGATGACTCCAGAGAAGGAAGACAACTGTGGCACGGTGCACATGGCTGGCTTCAAGTGAGATGTGGAATTTAATCTGTCTAGCAAAAGGCTAATAGGACTGGCATCAAAGTCAGGAAGCAGAAGGAATCTCAGGATGCAGAATTGCGTGAGCGAGTAAGAAGTTGTTCNGGGAATAAACAATAGGTCACTTAGGTTTAACAGAACTAGGAGAATAGAGAGTACTGAGGGCTGCAGGCAGTTCTTGGAGAGCCAGCTAAGTTCATTATAATTGCCACAGTGGGGCCTTAGGTCTCCAAGGCTGTGCTCTGTAAGCAACTCACTCTCCACTGCTTTAAAGAATGAATCTGCGGGATTGGGGCTATAACTCAGTGGTAGAATACTTGTCTAGCCTGGGCAAGACCCTGGGTTCAATCCTACAGTAACAGGACATGAAAAAAAAATTCTTCTAAACGTCCTCTGGGCATAACTGGTATGTACAGCCTTAGTTAGGGCCAAGAGGAGACTTGATAATGTGCCAGCTGGTTCTTGACCTCAGNTGGTTGGTGTGAACATTCAGGAGATTATTGAGGAGGATGCTCCCACCTCCGGGGTTAGCCCACTCAGCCTCCTCTTCTNTATGTGCTATGCTGACTTCTCAAGGACTTGAGCTCTGACCTGAGTCTTTCCCATCACAGGTGAAATTAGGATGAAGGAGCAAAGNGTCTTTCAGACGTCACAAGTTTCCTCAAGTCTCCAGTGGGTCTCACTTGTCCTTCAAACTCAATATATTTGAAGAAAACAAAAGTGGGAGTTCTCTGACCCTGGACTCCAGGTAAGTGCTGAATGCTTGAGATGGTTAGGTTCATGGGGAAAAATGCATTAAAAAAACAAATATTGTACTGGAAAATCATCAGTGGGCTCCATTGTGTTGGGTCTCCAGTTTTAGGGCAAAGAAATGTTAAATTCATGCAAAAATGATTTACTCAAATAAATTTTCTTTCATCTTCTATCATGTATATATCCTGTGCCTACTCCACATGCACATGTCAAAAAAAAAAACTCACTTGCGTCTTTTTCTCTTTTTCTGCTCTTATTTTTTTACTAAAATAAGGAAAATAATTTTTAATATACACAGTGAAGGTGGACTTGAAATCGATGTTCTTATATGTGCAGGAAATAGTTGGCATCAGAGTTGATAGGAAAAGAACAGAGGCATGGACAGAGCTGTTGCAATAAACTAAGAATTTCTCAGTGGGTACACTCAGAGGGAACTCATCACAGATGGGGACCATGCTCTGTGTGCAGAGTCACAGTGAAAGCAAGACATTTATGAATTCACTCTTTGAATGTCAGCTACACAGACTCTGGTCCATCTCTGGTTTGGGGGACTTGTACTGAAATTCTGGAGTATGCTCTTACAGGATATTTAATAGAAGAATCTTTCAGATTGCCTTAAAAACTGAAGGAATAAAGTGCAATGTGATGTGGTTTCTAGTATGAAGGACATTGGAGCCAGATCAGAACATGATTGAGTCTATACAAGAGCAAGTGGTCCAAAGAATTGATAGGAAGATGCTTTTGTGCCTAGTTGGTCTTAAGAGTGTCATTAATGTCCGAGCCCTCATAGGGAAGCCATATGTGGGGGCCTGATGGAAGCAATTGAAACTCAGTTCAAATTTAACAATACCTAGCCAGACAAAAACCCTCCTCTTCTGTTCATAGAGAAAATTTAATTATGTGATTTGAGTGTGGCTCCATTAGAAGCTGACAAGATCATCAGCATAATGCTCTCAATTGAAGAATTTAGTTCTACACACTGTCAGAAACAAATCTTAGCATGCTTACTGATCAGAAGTTATTATTTATAAAGGTCATTCATAGACATNGAGACACACATACACACAGATGAACAGGCAAAAGCTGATTTTTTAACAATAAAACCAAATACGGGAATCTCAACATGCTGTGCACCAAGAAAATTAGGAGTGGGGATTTATTTTTAATATATTAACATTAGATAAGTAAAGATAGGGCAGGGTGAGAGGTCACAAACCAGCTAACACAGCCTTCACTGAATACAGCTGTCCATTTACAGATTCTGAAGGTCACCTCTGAGTGAGTTCGAGGACCACAGTGTCAGGAGCATGGCTCTCTTTCCAGGTGTTTTAGAAGCCTTCATTTCTTTTTCAGATTTTCTTCTTGGCCAGTCACAAGCATCCTTCCTATAAATCTGACACCCTGGCTGAGANTTGGCTTTAGGGGACTAAAGCAAGGTCCTTACCTTTAACCAAAAGCAGGTCTTTGAACACAGATTCAAACCAGCATTTTTCTGTGTAACCTCTTTTCCAATCTAAAGCCTCATTAGGATGCTTAAAGATGTCTAATCAATTCTAGTGCCCTCTGAATCTATGTGTTTAGCCAGTGTGGTGAATTTGCAACATATTCAGTATTCTGTGACNGGTGAAGACTATGGAGTCCTATGCTTCTCTCAGCTTTCTAAATTTGTGAACANTCAGTAATAGCTGGAAAGAAAATGTGGGCCTTTGGGAAGCCCNTATGTCAACCTAATGTAATTCCATGCCTTTACTGAAAGATTTCATCATGAAGAAAGGAAATGGATACTTCCAAGCAGACACTGTCAGTAAAGGAACATGGGACTCAGCGAAGTCCCATGATATATCATTTTCCTCAGAATTCAGAGGGCAGTCAGATGGAAGGAGATCTGTGTTCATCTATGTGCTCTTTAATGGGGCCTCCTTGCCTCTCACTTATATGCACTGGACTCCCAAAGGAAGGCTTGGTGCTGTCCAAACCCTGAGCTAGTGTGACCATGGTCAAAATCCAAATGTAATACAAGATATAGGTCTAGGGATTATGTGTAGTACATACCAGAGACCTAGTATTCCTATGAGAAGTAAACTGTAACCAGAGTAGAAGTTGGGGCTGATGAGATGGCTCAGTGGGTAAAGTACATGCTTTGCTATTATAAAGAACTGAGTTTGGATCCCCCAACCCATGTAAAAGATGAATGTGATAGTACACACATCTGTAATGCAGTACTGCTACAGTGAGACAGGAAGTGGATTGAGGAGAATCCTAGGAAACTCATGGGCCAGCGAGTCTGGCACATACAGCCATGAACAAGAGACCCTGTCTCAAACAAGGTAGAAGATGAGAACTGATACCCAGGGTACCCTCTGACCTCCACAAACATGCCATGATTTTCTCTCTCTCTCTCTCTCTCTCTCTCTCTCTCTCTCTCTCTCTCTCTCTCTCTCTCTCTCTCTCTCTCTCTCACACACACACACACACACACACNCTCTCTCTCTCTCTCTCTCTCTCTCTCTCTCTCTCTCTCTCTCTCTCTCTCTCTCTCTCTCTCTCTCTCTCACACACACACACACACACACACAAATGTTTCCTATGGAGACCTTCCATGATTATCAAATAGGGGAAAGAGTGAGACCTTAGCTATTGCCACAAGGAAGAGTGGAGTAAACTACCAATGAGGGGTCAGCAAGGGATCACAGCTGAAGCAACTCTGAGTGACAGACACCNGCACAGTGCAAGAGTGGAAGAGCTGTGCTAAACACAGGGATTCACTGGCCTCAATATAGAGTAAGGTTTAATGTGTCGTTTCAGATAGCTGTGGGTGTNGTGATTCTGTAGATGAGTAGAGGACTGGGACATAGACACCAATACTCACCCACAAAACAAAGGACTTAGAAGCGAGCATATAGGGATCAAAGGCCTGGTTAGGCAGAAAAAAGAGTCACTGTAATGGGACAAAGAAAGAAAACATCTTGGCCTTGAGGTTGTATAGTTTGGGGCTGTGTCTTTGCACACCATATTCCTGAATAGAAGACTAGATCCCTGGGAAGCAGGACAATGTCTTTGTCCNACTAAGCAAGACTNAACCTACTTCAAGGCTTCATGCCTCCCTAAGGACCTGCCTCAACTTTCAGATTGCTGGGATTAGTGTTGTGCTAGCAACAGNAGTATGTTGTGAACCTTTAATGTCAATCAAAATCCTGTCCAATCATTTTTTGGTTTTACAGCTAAGTAAATGAAAACTCACAGAAGTAAACTTTCAAAATCTAATAATAAAAATGATGATTGAACTCATCTGTAAGGATCTATCCATGAAATTATAAGACCTTTCACTTGTCCAGAGAGACTATCCAAATTAAAACAGCTTCAATACATTGATTAGGCTATATGTGTGTGTGTGTGTGTGTGTGTGTGTATGTACATATGTGTGTGTACATTGTGTTTATAATTCATACTTTATCATGTTTTGCATAAGAGTATCAAGATATCTTTTTGAAATAATTAATTCTGCATTGACAGTTTCGTTGATGATTTTCTCTCAGTAAACTTGACAAAGAGAGGCAAAAATTATTCCAGCAAAAAAATATTCATGGTAAACATAAGATAAAGCTCTCTCAAGAAAATGTTTATTTTTCCTATAATCTCGATCTCAATAAATATCAGCCTTTATCTTGATATGGTGATATGACCCCACAAGCCCAGCACTTGAGAGGCTAAAGTAGGAGTNCCTGGAGTTGAAGGCTGGGTGTATAGCAAGACCCTGTCTTAAGAAGGAAGGAAGAGAAAATGAAACTAAAGAAACCATCAATCTTTAAAACACAAATTTTTACACTATTGTAGGTCTNTGCTTTATCAAATATCACTTTACAAGTCTTGGTTTTTCTTTCTTTTTTTAGTATATCAGTTTTTTAATCTCACTACTTTTTAAATTATTATTTAAAATATTACTCTAGAGTTGGTTGTATGCATTTATGATTGATCCTCTACCTTTACTAACTATATTCTTCTAAGAGGACATATATGTATCTTACACCATGGGGCTGAGAGAAAAGCTCAACGGTTAAGCCTTGGGACCCTCTTCCTCCTACTGGGTTGCCTGACCCAGTCTTGACATGAGGATTTGTACCTAGTCTTATTGAATCTTGTTATGCAGTGTTCAGTTGATCTCCCTGGGAGGCCTGCTCTTTTCTGAAGGGACACAGAGGAGGAGTAGATCTAGGGGAGAGGGGAGGGGTCAGGGGTCGGGGGACTGGGAGGAGTGGAGGGAGAGAAAACTGCAGTTGGGATATATTATATAAGAGAAGAATAAATAAAAAATAAGACAAAAATAAAAATAGAGAATGCTTGCTGCTCTTCCAAAGGACCAGAGTTCAATTCCCAGCTCACAACCACCTTTAACCCAGTTTCATGGGATCTAACACTCTGTTCTTACCTTTGTGGACATCCATGTGTACAGAGACACACAGACACAAACATAAATAATCATAAGAAAATAAGAAATAATAAAATAATATAATAAATAATAAAAATAAGAAATATTTAAACTATCTTACACTACCAGATTTTTCATTTTGTAGCATTGCACTCATCATACTCATAGGATATGTTTTCGTTATGATTATTTTTGTTAGCCCAATCGAGGCTAAGAAAACATTTGCCTATGCTTACTCCTCTTATAATGGTCTTCCTTTCCTATTTAGGTCCCAGTTGGCCCCTTCTATCACATCACTCGTCTCAGAGAATATCTTTATCATTTCTTCCATGGCAAGTTTCCTAGAAACAAATTATCTAAAATTTTATTTGTCATAGAAAGTATTTATTTCTTCTTTTTTCCCCAAATGTTTATTATTCCTAGAATTGTTTAATTGTTTAATTGATTGCAAGCAGTTTAATTCATAGCAGTAGCATCCAAAGGCTTCTCACATAGTCTCTGTCCCACACGTGCACAGTCTTTCCAGTGTTCAGAATCCTTTTAGCAGGATACTTGCTGTAATACCCAGAGCCTGTATGTTATACTGGGTTCCGCTCTCTCTACTTCACATGTGTTTGGAATCACAGGTTTAAAAGAAATCTTTGCCTAAATCAACTTCAGGATGAAGCCCGTAGTTTCTTCCACTCACTTTACACTTTGGGGTGTTAGAAATAAAACTATAACCTACTTTCTGTTGCTATTTGTACATGAGGTGGGATATAGGTCTATTTTGATCTCTCCGCATGTGTAGATCCAGCTTCCCCAAGACAGAGAAATAAAAGATGACAAATTTAAACAGGTTAGAGTAAAAATAACTGTTTGCAAATGACATGACCATCTAAACAGAGCATACTGGAAGCTCAAAGCAATTTTTAAAACTGACAGAAATAATAAGAGAATTCAGTTAAATTGTAAGATACGAACACTACACAAAATAAATTATGTTTCCAAAGAGAAAAGAAAAGTATTCAACTGATGAAAGCACTAAAATGAACAAAATATCTAAGAACAANCTTAACCAATGAAATCAAAGACCCCTACACGAAACACCTAAAACCTAGTAATTTTGTTTAGTTTTTAGTACAACAATCTCTAAAGAGAAGCGATATTTTAATGCTTGTCATATTTCTTTAGCTTATCCAAATGTACTTGTAGTTAATCTTCAGGTTTCTTAAAAAAAATTATTGGGCAGGAAAGACAGTTCAGCAGTTTTGTCACCCCTGTAGAGGAGCTGCATGCAGTACCCAGCACCCACACGGCAGCTCAAAACCAAGAATAACTCCAGTCCTAGGGGATCTGACACCGTCTTCTGGCTTCTGCGGGTACAGGTATGCACATGGTCCACAGACATACATGTAGGAAAAACACATAAAAAAATTCTTACAAAGCTAAAATAATTCTCAGATTATAGAATATCAATGTTTCACTCAAGAAAGTGTATTTAAGATCCTTGTGTTGGGGAAAGGCAATATTAATTTATCACCCCTTATGATACAAAAGAAAACATTAATATTTGTTTTCACAGTGTTTGCTGTTTCCAAGGAGGTCAGATCGTAGATGGAAAAAAAGATTCAGAAGAACTCTTGTGAACAAATATGAAAAATCAATTAGTTGCAATATCAAGAAATGATTGTGATTCATCAAAAGGAATATACTTGTGATAGTATTTCTTCCCAGGAAACATTCCTGTGGTGCTTAGTCCTTTGTGAGAGATGGAAGCAGGTCAAGGCTCCAAGAATTCAGTCACTGACCACATTTATCAAGCAAGAGGTGGAAAGTAGAAACCCAAAGGTCAGAGTCGCAAACTCAGACAGGTAAGTTCTTTGTCTCAATCTGCTGAAATAGTNTGTCTTAGAGACTAGAGAAGGGAGGACCCAGAACAACAAAGCTCTAACACACACCACACACAATGGATTTTTAATATGGGTTCCACATTACTGCTTTTGGATCCTGATAAGTCAATGCCACAAGGATGGCAATACATCATCTCTACTTTCAGAAAAGAAAGCATCGTATCCAGCAGACTGATCACAGGACTGAGTATCTTGGCAAAAGTCATAGAACAAAGAAGAAACAAGAATTAGGTACAGTCAGAGACCACACCACTATCAATTCAGTGATCTATATGGTAAAGAAGAGCTGAGTGTATACACGGAGAGAGAGAGAGAGAGAGAGAGAGAGAGAGAGAGAGAGAGAGAGAGAGAGAGGTAACAACAATTAAAGAAAAAAAGCCATAAATTTGAAAGACAGGAGGATACTTACATGGTTGGAGGGGGGATGGAAGACTCAACAGAAATGAACAGAGTGACAATTCAAAATATGTGATTTTGGTGCATTTAGGAATAATTAAAATTCATAGGAAGCATTGAGCTGTCCTCTATTTGTGCAGGTGGGAGACTATGGAAAGTTCGAACACCAGTTCAGAAGAAAACTTCTTTTTGATGGGCTTCTCAGACTGGCCTCACCTAGAACCTGTCTTTTTTGCCTTCATTTCTATTTTTTACTCTCTGACTCTCTTTGGCAACACCATGATCATCATTCTGTCACGACTGGACCTTCGCCTACACACACCCATGTACTACTTTCTCTGCCACCTCTCCTTCCTGGACCTCTGCTACACTGCCAGCACTGTGCCCCAGCTTCTGGTCAACCTCTCTGGACTTGACAGGACCATCAGCTTTGGAAGATGTATGGCCCAGCTCTTCATAGTGCTCTCACTGGGAGGAACTGAGTGTGTACTTTTGGTGACAATGGCTATAGACCGCTATGCCGCCGTGTGTCGCCCACTCCACTACACAACCATTATGCACCCCCTTCTCTGCAGAGCATTGATTATATTCTCCTGGGTGGGAGGACTCGTGAACTCTCTGATCCAGACAAGCCTTGTGATGGCCATGCCTCTCTGTGGACATCAACTGAACCACTTCTTCTGCGAGCTACCTGTTCTCCTGAAGTTGGCCTGTGAGGACACAGGAGGAACAGAGGCCAATCTGTTTGTGGCCCGGGTCATTATCTTAGTCTGTCCTTTAGTGCTAATTCTAGGCTCCTATGNCCACATTACCAAGGCAGTGCTGAACATCAAGTCAATGGCTGGTCGCAGAAAGGCTTTTGGAACGTGTGCATCTCACCTCATTGTGGTTACCCTGTTTTATGGCTCAGCCATCTCCACATATCTCCAACCTGTCCACAGGTATTCTGAGAGGGAGGGAAAGTTTCTTGCCCTTTTTTATACTATCATCACCCCCATGCTCAACCCTCTGATTTACACCCTCAGGAACAAGGATGTGAAGGGGGCTCTGTGGAGAGTACTAGGGAGAGGCACAAACTCAGCATAGAATGGGGAAAGGAGGGTAATAAAAATGTTGTGTAATAACACTCATATTCTGAAACACATACTATCCTTGGCCCAAGAGCCTTTAATCACTAGAAAATGTCCTTTGCCAGACCTCATAGTTTCATCTCCTTNCTTATCTAGAAGTTAGAAGTGATGACCTCATGAAAACCATTCTAGTATAGTGTTTAGAGGCATTGTGCAGAATGCTAATTCATATCTTATCTTTCCAAATGAATGAGTTTGAGAATAAAATACAGCGACCCTTCTAGAGAGAATGGACATGTTTTCTAGGCACAGCTGCTATTGAGAGAAGATCAAATTCAGAATAGCAATACATTCCCAAATTGACATTTATGATGCCATGCCATGCAGACGGCTATATGCCAGAGACATTGAACAAGAGTTCTCATATTTTTCACAAATAAGCGTGACCCTGGCCATGTCTGCTCTTATCTATGGTCCATTTCTGCTATCTTTTATGGTGATTACTCTTCTATAGTGTATGTATCAATTAAGGAAGGCATGAACTCTATGAAATATATCAAGACTCAAATGTGATCTGATTTTAATTACTTAGAAAAAAGAGAGAAGCATTGTAGTGATGTGGAATGAGGAGAGGGGGCAACAGCATCTCATCAGCTCCAACATGCACTGCTGTTAGGCTACATGGTGTAATAAAGAAANTGTTTTCTCTTCAACCTTCATGTTTATAGCACTTTTCATTACAACAAAAATAAAGTATACATCAGATGTCCACCAGTGGTTGAGTGCACAATTAAAATGTGGTGTATATATGCCATGAAATGTCAATTGGTCATAAAAAGAATGAAGTCTTGGTAAGTTCAGCAACATGGTTAGAACTGGATGGCATTACATTAAGTGAGATAACCAAGATAGAGAAAGTCAAAAACCAGGGCTTCTTAGTCATACAGTGGCACAAAGTTCATGTCACAGAAGTGGTGGATAGAGTACTGGTCACCGGAGGCCTGGGAAGGTAAGGGTGACATGGGATAGGAACTAGTTGAATAATAGGTAAAATTCACTTGTATGGGTGAACACATTCTCATCTTCTATGTCCCAAAAATGTGACTATGTTTCAAACAATCTATTTCAATACAATCCAATATAATTTCAAAATTGCAGAATAGAAGAGTCTNAACACATAGAAATAACAAAATTTTTGAGTCCATAGTGTAGGGAAAAGGGGCTGGCTAAAGAAACCCAGGACCAAGCCCACAGAATTACAAAGTTGCTTATATTTTGGTGCCAAAACCCAGGATAGACTCCCTTGGTGCCTGTGCTCTCCTCCTTGTGGTCTGAGCCACACTAGGACTCTATCCCTTATCTCCAGTCCATCTGCTAATTCTAAGGCCAGGGCACATATCTTTCACTGACTCTGATTCTAGGGACCAAGAGTGTTACTTTGGTACTGGTTTCAGAGTCAGGGCATGTTCCCTTGGTTCTGGGTTTAGGGACAAAGTGTCCATTTCTCTGCTCAGTTCCCAAACCCAGGCTGTATTTCTTTCCCTGGTCCTGGGCTCCAGGGCCAGGGTGATACTTTCCTGCTCTGTGATTGGTTGGTTTCACAAGTCAGTTTGTGAGGGCAGAGATGGCTCTGATGTGAGCCTAACTGTGTTTCTTTCTGCCCTGATCTGAGCCATCTTGTAGGAGAATGTTTTGTCCAGGTCCCTCCAGGCCCCACAGTCTCACAGCCACTTATAAAATAATTACTTAGAGGCTTATATTAATTACAATTGCTTGGCCATTAGCTCAGGCTTATTACTGACTAGCTCTTACACTTAAACTCAGCCCATTTCTATTAATCTATGTTTTGTCACGTGTTCCATGGCTTTACCGGTCTGCTGGCATGTTGTTTCTTCAGCAGATACTGACATCTCCTGACTCAGACTTCCTCTTCCCAGAATTCTCCTTGTCTGCTTATCCCGCCTATACTTCCTGCCTGGCTACTGGCCAATCAGCATTTTATTTATCAACCAATCAGAGCAACACATATTCACAGTGTACAGAAAGACATTCCCATTACCATCTTTCCCTAGTTCTGGGATCCAGGGTCAGGNTGGAATTTTTTAGCCAGTCTCTTTTCCCTAAATATAGAAATCCAAATTACTCTGATTAGGTTGTTACATATGGCATGCATGTTCAAATTATTATACTATACCCTATAGTTGTGCATGTCATCATATGTAAATTTAAAATAAAAGTAAAAGTAGCAAATTATACATAAAAGTGAAAAAGAAGAAAATAGAGAAGAACCAAACATAAAAACAATATGCCTAGAAAGATGATATAGGGAAAAAATGTGACAAGATAGTGGCATGGGAGGGAAGGAGAAAAAAAGAGGGAGAGAGGAAAGGCGAGAGAGAGAGAATATTCTANTGACAGTCACATGAAGTCCAAACAATTCTCAGCTAAAGGATTAAAAAAGAAAAGGTAGATACATAGAGTTTCCCAGTGTTCTTTCACCCCATATGTTTAACGATGATTTATTGCACAGTTGTGGATACTGGAGACAGAGCAAGAGGGTAATTAGGAGCTCTCCATCATCATTGTCTCACAATTGAAAAATTATTCATAGAAAAAGTAATTGTTAATATCTTCATAAGAGTTACAGAAGCCAGATGAAGGAGCACAGTGCCTAGGTTTAGTATGATGGGTGATGTATGAGAGAGAGACAGAGAGACAGACAGAACACTGTGAAGTTGGGCAANTAGAGAGATACTTGGGGGAGTATCTGGGAGGAACATGATCATGGACAAAAGAGAAAGATAAGTTGATATATCAGAATTAAAGCTGAGGAGGAACATGATCAAACTATATTTTGAAAAAAAATAATTACAAAAAGGAATGCATCAAAAAAGCCAAGAGGAAAAAGTTGTCCATAGAACTTTCCTCCTAACTGTGAGCAGCCCAGGTAGAGATGGTTTCCACTTAGAGGGGTGAGAAGGAATTAAGTCCAGGCTTTAGCCTAAAAACCGAGTACAGAGCCACCAAGGTGAAGCTTGGTACTGTATAGAGCCCTGTGACCCCTGCCCTAGTCCTGCATCTCCAAAACAAGCCCCAGAACTACATTAGCCCAGAAGATAAGGGACTCTTACCATACTCCTCCCAATCTTAGACAACAGAGGCATGAGCAAGACTCTGTCTGCTGGGCAGCAGGGTGTGGAAACCACACTTTCCTTCAGAGCTCAATACTGGGCTATCACAGTGAATCAACACCAAGTGGAAATCAAAGAGTCCTTTAGCCAAGCAGTGGTCTACAGACAGCCTTCTGACCCGTCCCAATATCGGGTAGATATTAAACATCTGTCATACAAGGTCAAGCACTAGCTTGCATCATTGCCAGCCTTCAGTAAGCCTGGAAATGCCTCTACCCTCAACTACACAGGGCCCTGTTCTTAGGTGGCCCTAGCTTAGCATCAGCCTTGCTAGGCAAAGAACTATTTCCACCACCTCTGCCAGCATAAGGCAGTGCAGCTAAAACCAGGCCACTGTAGATGGAGCTATAGACCTGTCTCAGAGATAGGCAGAAATCTGTACCTATATGGGACAGATTCATATCTTGGCCTGCAGTGACATCAACAGAGACATGGGCCTAGGTGCCCTCTGGCACTCTAGAAATGAGGATGGATAAAGACACTTCCATACTTATAATAGCCAACTAAATATAGCTCCACAGGACTTTCCTATATGAGATGCTAAAAGTCCTTTGCTCTAAAAGAGAGGCATTAACAACCAAGAGGAGAATACTGGAAGGTTTAAAGCTCACTAGTAAGAGTAATTACACAAATTCAAAATGTTCTAATATTATGAATGTGCTGTGGAGGGCAATCATGTCATCATACGGACACTAAAAACAAAATGACTAAAAATAATTACATCAGTATGTAAAGAGATGAGCAAAAGAGAAAGATAAGTTGATATATCAGAATTCAAAATGTGGGAGGAATGGGATGCATGGACAGAGTTTTATATTAGTATGTTTTTTTCTGTTTTTTCCTTTATGTTTATGTTTTGATGCTATTACTTCAAAATAATGTCATAATGAGAACATTTCTGCAAACCCTGTGGTTACCAAAAAGTAAAAATCTGTAATAGACAAGGCAAAATGATACACAAAAATAATAAAACACTAATAGAGTAAATCACTTAGCTACAAAGAAAAGACTAAGAGAGGAAGAAAGAAACACAATGAAGAAATGAGTCATTAATGGCTGAAGTAAGAGCTTCCTCATCTGCAAACACCTTGGCTAAATATAAGTTACATGTTCCAATTAAAAGACACAGAATGAAGGACTTGGTGTTATGTGTTCCTTAAAATAANCTCATTTCCTACAGTAAACATAAACTTAAAAAAATAGATTGTACAAAGACACAAGAGGCCAGGCATGGCTGCTGGCCTGTAATCTCCGCACTCAGGAGACTGAAACAGCAGCTTGAGATCAGACCATCATACAGAACAAGAGAATTGGGAGGGGGAAGAGAGAAGAGACAATAATAAAGAGGGTCAATTCATCCTACAACGGAAAAAAGAAAGCATCTTCAACAAATGGTGCTGGCATAACTGGATGTCAACATGTAGAAGATTGCAAATAGATCCATATCTGTTGCCATGCACAAAACTCAAGTCCAAGTGGATCAAAGACCTCAACATAAATACAGTTACACTGAACTTGATAAAAGATAAAGTAGGAAGTAGCCAATGCACAGGAGACTACTTCTTAAATATAACACCAGTAGCACAGACACTGAAAGCAACAATCAATAAATGGGACCTCCTGAAACTGAGAAGCTTTTGTAAGGCAAAGGACACAGTCAACAAGACAAAACGACAGCCTACAGAATGGGAAAAGATCTTCACCAACCCCATATCTGACAGAGGGCTGATCTCCAAAACATATAAAGAACACAAGAAACTAGACATCAAAATACCAAACAATCCAATTTTAAAATGGGCTACAGAGCTAAACAGAGAATTCTCAACAGAAGAATCTCAAATGCCCAAAAGACATTTAAGGAATTGTTCAACATCCTTAGTCATCAGGAAATAAATGCAAATCAAAATGACTCTGAGATACAATTTTACACCTGTGAGAATAGCTAAGATCAAAAATACTGAGGACAGCTTATGTTGGCGAGGATGTGAAGTAAGAGGAACATTACTCCACTGTTGGTGGGAGTGCAAACTTGTACAGCCACTTTGAAAATCAGTATGGTGATTTCTCAGAAAATTGGGATTGAATCTTCCTCAAGACCCAATGATACCACTCTTGGGCATATACCCAAGGAATACTCAATCATACCACAAGGACACTTGCTCAACTATGTTCATAGCTGCATTATTTATAATACCCAGAACCTGGAAACAACCTAGATGCCCCTCAACTGAAGGGTGGATAAAGAAACTGTTGTGCATATACACAATGGAGTACTACTCAGCAGTAAAAACTAATGACATCATGAAATTTGCAGGCAAATGGATAGAACTAGAAAATATCATCCTGAGTGAGGTAACCCAGAATCAGAAAGACAATCATAGTATGTACTCACTCATAAGTGAATGCTAGAAGTAAAGCAAAGGATAACCAGACTACAACCCACAGCTCCAGAGAAGCTAGCTGACAAGAGGACCCTAAGAGTAATGCATGGAATGCCCTGGGAAGGGGAAATATATGAGATCTCCTGAGTAAAATGGGGGTGAGGGGGGGCAATGGAGGGTAGGGGATGGGAGATGGGAGCATGGGAGAATGGGATGGTAGAGCTGGAACAGGGGCAGAATGGGAGAGCAATGAGGGAGATATCTTGATAGAGGGAGACATCATGGGGATAGGGAAAAACCTAGTGTGAAAGAAGTTCCAGGAATCCGCAGGGATGACCCTAGCTTAGACTACTGGCAGTGGTGTAGGGGGTGTCTGAGCTGGCCTACCCTGATGATCAGATTGGTGAATGCCCTAATGTCATCATAGAGCCTTCATTCAGTAACTGATGGAAACAGATACAGAGAGCCACGGCCAAGCACCAGACTGAACTCCAGAAGTCCAGTTGAAGAGAGAGAAGAAGGATTCTATGAGCAAGGGGCATCAAGACCATGATGGAGAAACTTACAGATACAACCAAACCAAGCTAGTGGGAACTCATGAACTTTGGACTGACAGCTGTGGAGCCTGCATGGGACTGGACTGGGCCCTCTGTATGGGTGAGACAGTTATGTAGCTAGGTCTGTTTGAGGGGCCCCTGACAGTGAGAATAGGATCTATCTATCCCTGGTGCATGAACTGGCTTTTTGGAGCCCATTACGTATGATGGGACACCTTGCACAGCATTGATGCAGGGGAAGGGGCTTGGACCTGCCTCAGCTGAATGTGCCAGGCTTTGCTGACTCTGCATGGGAGGCCTTACCTTTTTGGAGGAGGGGATGGGGGTGTGCTGGGGGGATGAAGGCTGGGGGGAGTTCAAGAAGGGATTGGGGTAAATCTGTAGTTGGTATGTGGAATGAATAAAAGAATTCTTAATAAAAAGGGTGGTCAGCCAGGCAGTGGTAGTGCATGCCTTTAATCCCAGCACTCCGGAGGCAGNTGCAGGTGGGTCTTATCAATGGTACATGGACCATTCTCCAGAAGAGATCATATGATAAGCCATGAAACAAATTCCAACACATTTTAAATAAAATCATATCAAGTATTTTTGTGATAATGCAATATGCTAGAAATTGGTGGCAAGAATGGTTTTGTAGACTATGCAGATATATGGGAATTGGCCATGACTTTTGAAGAGCTGCAGAGATGGCTCAGTGGTTAAGAGCACTTGTTGCTCTTGCAGAGGATCTGGGTTTGGTTTCCTACACCCAAATGGTGGCTCACAATTACCTGTAATTCCAGTTCCAGAGGAATCTGATAACCCCTTCTGACCTCCGAAGTCACACACCTGGTGCATATCCATATATGCAGGTAAAACATTCATACACATAAAAAGTACATCATTAAAAATTTCTTTTAAAAGCTGGGCATGGTGGTGCACATCTTTAATCCCATCACTCAGGAGGCAGAGGCAGGCAGATCTCTGTGAATTTGAGGCCAGCCTGGTCTACAAATCAAGTTCCAGGACAGCCAAAGCTGTTGCACAGAGAATCTTGTCTCAAAAAGAAAAAAAAATTTTTAAATTACTTTTTAACAACGAATGGATAGGGAAAGAATCAAGGAATGAATTTTTTTTTAATGTCCTGAAACATATGACATAAGGATTAACTACCAAACCTTTGCTAAGAGAGAAGTTTATGATCACCATTCGCCCACATCAAAAAACAGTAAGTATAATAGGCTTTTTGCTACAATGGCAAAGATGCCTGCCATTAATTCAAGAGGAACAGTTTGTTTTAGCTCATAGTTTCACATATTCAGTTAGTAGTCACTGGCCTGGTTGATTCTAGGCTGTGGTGAGGCATGAGAATGCTGTAACAGTGGGAGCACACAGCAGAGATTACTCACTGTGTAGTAGACAGTAAGCAGAGAAAGGAGGGTGGGGACCAGGTATGGCATTTAAGGGCGTGCCCTATAACTACTTCCTCCATGTAAGTCTTGCCTCCTAAAGTGCCCACCACTTCCCCAAATAGTCCCACCAGGGGAAACAAAGCATTCAACACATAAATGGGGACTATTTCATAATCAGACCATAATAAACAGAAAGTTCTCAAATAAGCAATCTATTCTGGCAACTGAAGTAACTAGAAAAATAAAATTTGGATATGAAGAAGTCAAGTTGTCACTGTTTGCAGATGGCATNATCTTATATCATAGAAACCTTAAAGACCTCACCAAAAAAACTATCAAGATTAATAAATGAATTAATCAGACTAATATGATATAAGATGCTGTAAATCTGCTTTCCTATATCAAACACAAGTTGTCTAAAATGGAAATCAAAAAGTAATCCTGAGCCAGGTACAGTGATCCACACCTTTAATCCCAGCACTCAGGAGGTAGAGATCTCTGTGAGCTCAAGGCCAGCCTGCTGTACAAAGCAAGTTCCAGGACATCCCAAAACCTTGTCTTAAAAAACTGAAAATAAAAAATAAAAAATAAAAAACAATCCAGGTTATGATAGCTACAAAAACCAAGATGCCTACAAGTGATTTAACAAAACAGTTAAAGGCTTCTATAAAAAACCAAGGAAAGACATTNAAGGTACACACAAAATGGAAAGACAGAAAATAGTCAAATCCTCAGAAGTCCATACTACTGAAAGCAATATATAGATTTAGTGAAATTCCTATTAAAATATGAGTGACAGGCTGAGACTACTGCTGGGTTGATGGAGCGCTTGCCTAGGGTGCAGCAGGCCCTGGACTCAATCCCCAGAACTACGTGAAGCCAGGTGTGGTGTACACTCTCGGCAGCTGGGAGGTAGAGAAAGAGGATCAGAAACTCAAGGTCATTCTCTGAGATGCATCCAGTTTGAGGCCAGCTGGGCTTCATAGGACCCTGTCTCAAAANCNTCAAAAATAGAACTGCAGAGATTGATTGGTGATTAGGAGCACTTCCTGCTCTTTCAGAGGACTCAGGTTCAGTTCTTAGCACCCACATGGCAGCTCACAACCANCTGTCACTCTTGTTGCCAGGAAACTGATGCCCTCTTCTGACCAATATAGGCACAGCCATATATGTAGTACNTATTCATACATGCAGGTAAAACACTCATAAATAAATCTAAAAGAGTAGGTTGTATTTATGTATTTAGAAATATATATTGAAACATATACATGGAACAACAATTAAAGAAAAAGAGATTATTGTTTAAAGAAGGCAATGGGAGGGCTTGAAGGGAGGAAATGGAAAGGGAAATGATGTAGTTATAATCTCAAAAAATAAAAATATTAGTTTTTTAAATGTCAAAATAAATAAGTACTTTAAAATATTATTCACACAGCTAGAGGAAACTATGCTAAAACCTGTGTGGGATGACAAAGTCCCTGAATACCCAAAAATAGCTTGAGCAAGAATAAAAAAGCAGAGGATATTACACTATCTGACTTNAAAATATATTACAAAGCTGTAATAGTCAAAGCAGCATGGCATTGGCATAAAGGCAGAACATGTACCNGTAAATGAAAGTAAATACCCAAGAAGTAAATTCACACTTCTACATCTGAGTGATTGTTGACAAGGGGATCATGTGCATGCTGAGAAAACTAGATATCCACATGCAGAAAAATTAAAATAGATCCTATCTGTCACAAGTTACCAAAAAAAATCAATTCAGAATTCATTAAAGATTTAAATAGGCCACCCTAAGGAATAAAGCTACTAGAAGAAAATAGGAAAAATACTTCAGGACATGGCAATCGATACAACCCAAAAAGCACAACAAACATATCCAAAAGGAGACAAATGAGATTATGTNGAACAAAAACAATAGCTTGCACAGCAAAGAAAACAACCAACACAGCAAAAAGATAATCTGTGAAATGAGATAAAATAATTGAAATTATACNTTGGATTAAAAGCTGATACACAGAATATATAATAAGCTCCAAAAACTTGATAGCAAAGAACAAATAACCCAATTAAAACTGACCAACAGACCTGAATAGAAATTTCTGGAAAAAAATACAAATGACCTACAAATTAATGAAAAACGATCAACATCACTAACCATCAGGAAATTATACACCAGATCCACCATGAGATCTCACCTCACTCTAGCAAGAATGTCTATTATGGAAAAGACACNTGATTATAGATGCTGGTGGGGATGAGAAGAGGAACCAGTGGCGGCTTTCAATGTCAACTTGACACAACCTNGGACCACCTAGGAAGAGAGTCTCCATGAGGAACGGTCTAGACCAGTGAACATGTAAGGGAAGTTTTTCTTTATTTTGATTAATTGAGGTGAGAAGACAGGTCACTGTGGGCAGTACCATTCCCTGGGTGTGGGTCCCAGACCGTCTAAGAGTAGAAACAGCAAGCTGAGCGGTAAGCTCACATGCATTCAGTTCTGTCGGCTCCTAACTGTAGATGTGATATGACCAGCTGCCTCAGGTTCCTGCCACTGTGAGTTCCCCACGTTGACGGACTATAACCTGGAACTCTGAGCTAAAACAAATCCTTTCTCCTCAACGTACTTTTTGTCAGGATGTTTTACCACAAACAAGAAATGAAACTACAGCAGAAACCTTTGAGCACTATTGGTGGAGAATTAAAATTAGTATCCAAGTATAATATGAATATCCCATGCTCGATGTTCAAAACATTGGAAGACTAAAACAATCCAACAAAGACAGCATCACGTGACTGACCTTCAAGAGACACAAGTGTGGCTCCTCTCAGGTAAGGTAAAAACGAAGTTAGTCTGGCTGAGTTAAAAGAAAATTATGTAACTTAAGTCAGTACACACAGTATCCTCACGCCCCATTGCAAAGTGAAGATGGCTTTTGTAGAAATATATATCAGTATACGATATTATATATGTTTTGTAAATTAATTTGTATTTTATTCATAGGTCATCAGAACTGGAGGTTTTAGGACTACATGAAATTGGTCATTTCTTGGACTTGGAAAATGACAGCAATGACTGTTGGGACTAGCGCCCCTTTGTGGAGAGAGGCAGAGTGTTGTTGGGTGTGAGATGAAAGCTGAGCTGTAGCTATTCCTAGAGAGGCTAAATGAACGAGAATGTGTGAACTGNGTCCTATTTGAGCCTGTTGGTCAGCAGGTACATTTTTTGCTGATCCTTTGCCTTGATTTCTATTTGCTAAATCAGTTCTGGGTCCTTGAAGCTCTGCCTGTGCTGAGGAGCCCAGAATACGCTGACCGAACTCAGGCTTGGAAGGTCCTCCTGACTGTCCCAAGGATTGAGCTCACCATTGCAGATAACTTTTATACTCCATCCTAGGGAGCTGTGGGAAGCCCTCAGCAACCCTGCTTATTAACGCTGAAATAACAAGGAACTTCCAGTTTCTCAAGTTCCTTGGGAAAGATGTGCCCCAAAGTGACCAATTAATGCAGCNAAGTGGGTGTGTCTGGGGAGAAGCGATGGGTGCCAGAGGAAGTACTGAAGTAGCTGAACTTCCTCTGAACTTTCAGAATGTCTGGGTAAATAGATGTTTTGATCATTCCCTCGTGCTGTCTGACCGTCCCCTAACATGTTATTAATTNAAGTGAAGAAAGAATACGGCACTCCACACGGTTAGGAAGACGGGAAAGAAAGAACCCAAAATAACAGACCGCAGGCTTCCAGGGGCCACGAGCTTTCAGAGTTGTTTGTGGGCTTGACTGATTTTATAACCGATAATAATAATACAGTGATGATTCCTGGCTGAATCAACACATTACAATTAGGAAAAATACAGTGAAGGTCATTGGCCTGTCTACTAGTCACCTCTCATCCATTCTCCAGTAAGCAATACCATAATGCAAAAGAACCCTGTGTTAAAATTCAGTTTTATCTCAGTTAGACTCCTCTAAAGGTTTTGGTGTAAGAATTACTTAATACTTCTAAAGTAATATCTATGGCACCGCATGGTTTTCCCCTAATATTCCTTGTGCAGTTCAACNTTAAAAGCACCCTGTTTTTACTGTTTTCCACTCTAATTTAGGCTAAGTTGAGATGCCCCTACTCTATCCATATTTGCTATCCTTCTGAAGGTTTGCAAATTCAACAAAGTTATTTAATACTTTACTAGTTCCTTGAAAATTTCACACACTGTATTTTGATATTCACCCCCTCCTCCATCTCCTCCCAAATTCCACCCCCGAATCCATATCCACCCAACTTGTGTCTCCATAATTTTTAAACTCATTAAGTCCTNTTAGTGTTGCCTAAGTATTCTTAGATTGTAGTCATCACTGCAGTATGTTAGACCCTCCTACCTACATGTATGAACATGTGTGTATGGGTACATACACCACGCAGAGAGAGGAGAGAGAGGCAGAGGGAGATTCGGCTTATTACTTTCATTGCAAGCTACTTTTGAGACACATAAAATGTTTGAGGTTCTGGCTGGGTGTGGTGGCACACACCTATAATTCCAGCACT
>LZPO01008172.1:68522-79990 GCA_001675575.1 Neotoma lepida | reverse complement strand
TGGCCTTGAACTCAGAGAGATCCACCTGCCTCTGCCTCCCGAGTGCTGGGATTAAAGGTGTGCACCACCACCATCCAGCTCATTCTTTTTTTAAGAACACAATAAAATAATAAGATAAAGCAAAAGCTATCACATTAAAATAAGACAGGACAGACCAACAGAAGAGCCCAAGAGAGGGTGCAAGAGTCAGAGAGCCACTTGTTCACATGCTCAACAATCCTATAAAAACATGAACTGGAAGCCATCATATATAAGCTCAGAGGACCTGGTGCAGACCCGTGTAGGCCCTGTGCATGCTGCCTGCATCTCTGTGAGTTCATATAAGCTTTGCTCATGGTGATTTACAGGGCCTGCTTTTCTTGGTGTCCTCCATCCTCTCTGGCTCTTACATTCTTTCTGTCTCCTCTTCCGAGGGGTCTCCTGAGCTCTGAGGAGAGAATTTTGATAGAGATATCCCATTTAGGGCTGAATGTTTCAGGGTCTCTCACTCTCTTGTAATGTCTGGCTGTGGGTCTCTATATTTGTTCCCATCTGCTGCAGGAGGAAGCTTCTCTGATGATGGCTGAGCAAGGATCTATGAGTAGAGCAGAATATCATTAGGAGTCATGTTATCACTACTTTTTCTTTCTTAGTCTATTATTTCATTAGTATCATTAGTATTATTTCATTTTGCCCTAGGTCTGTAGGCTATCTAGTCTCAGGTTCTTGGTCACACAAGCAGTGTCAGTTATGGGTTCCATCTTGTGAAGTGGGCCTTAAGTCAGATCAGTTATTGGTTGGCTACTCCCACGAGCTTTGTGCCACCATTGCCCTAGCATACCTTGCAGGTAGTACACCACTGTAGACAAAGGGGAACAATTCCCTTTTAATGTGGTGGTTTGAATGCGAAGGCCCCAAAAGGCTCGTATGTTTGAATGTTTGGTCACCAGTTAGTAGAACCTTTTGGGCAGAACTAGGAGGTGTGGCCTTGCTGGAGTAGGTGTGGCCATGTTAGAGGAGATGTGTCACCTGAGGCGAGCTTTGAGGTTTTAAAAGCCCGAGCCAGGTCAAGTCTTTCTCTTTCTCTCTGCCTGAAACTTGTGGGTCAGACATGAGCTCTCAGCTACTTCTCCAGCACGATGCCTGCTNCCTACCACCACGCTCCTCAACATGATGATCATGGACTGACTCTCTGAAACTGTAAACTAAATGATTTTTTTCTATAAGTTTCNTTGGTCATGGTGTCTCCTCAAAGCAATAGAACAGTAGCTAAGACACTATCTAAGGCCTTGTTAACCCTATATGGACTGGCTCTCCCAGAGCTAGCCAGTGCACAAATGTGCGGACTCTATCCCTAGCACCAAGGGAGAAAAATAAAAGGACAACTATAAACCAACTAATCCTACAGCTACCTCCCCCATCTATCAGGCTCTCATCCTCTGGACCACTATCCCCCTCATCTAAGCACTCTAGCACCCTAGCACCAGCAATCAGACAAGTAGGGATAGCCTAGCACCCAAAGGCTTACTTAAAATCATCCAAACCATCCAATCCCAAGCCCGCTTACTCTGTCTCACCTTTCCCTTCCTATGGAGACCATAATAACTAACAGCTCTCACACACATTATCCCTCTGCCTTCTGACTAGCCCTGAAGATTCTCCTTGTACTCTCTCCCCAAGTCACATGTTCCCCTCCTTGGATCTGTGAGTGACAGTCTTTTCCCAATGACAGCCATCTTAAATAATAAAATCTATATTTAAACAGGTACACAAATTATTGGGAATCACCAAGATACTTCAAGAGAGAATGAATAGATGTGGTTTGCTGTCACAAATTAATGATTTGTTCCATACTCACACTTTTAAGGTACCTTGGTACCGCACAAAGACAGGTAACTAGACCTTTGGACTAGACCAGAGAACCCAGAGACAGGCTTAGCTCATAGAAAACTTTAAAACATATCTTGCAATGTACTTCACATGTGGTCCTTCTGCTCATATGATCCATCCCTCTAGAGATGTCCTCAGCTGGGAGCCATGGGTAACATAAGCATCTCCAAGCCATAAACCCTGGAGTCCTTCGATGAGGGAAAGTGTGCTGGCCTCTGCCTACTTCGCTTTCTCAATATGCAAATTAANATAGACATTATGATTGCATGGTAGTGGTTTGGTGTATTATTTATTTTGTTGCCATAACAAAATACCATGAGCAGATGCAACTTGGGAAATAGTTGTTTTGTCTTACAGCTCCATAGTGGCAGAGTAGGCATGGCAGCAAGCAGCAAGAGGAAGAAGCTAACAGATCACGTCTTCAACACAAACAAGAAGCCGAGTGAATCAGAAATAGGTTGAGGTTATCAACTCTCAAAGCTTGCCTCCACTGACATGTTTCCTCCAGCAAGGCTCCACTTCCTAAAGTATCCCCCAAGCAGTGTCCCCAACTGGTGACTAATTTGTTCAAATACATGAGCCCACGAGGGATGTATGTCATTCGAAGTATTACACGTGGCCAGTTGATTCAACAAAGGCAAGAACCTCCCACTTGCTCGTATCTTTATCACGAGTGCCTTACCACACAACAGGACAGACGTGATTAACTGCAGAATGGACAAGCAAATGTATATGCTGTAGATACTTAGCACAGATGCCACGGGTGTTGGAATAGCTTTTCTGCTGATTAGTCAGTTCCACTCTCCTACTGCACCCGTGGTCTCAACAGGACAAATTATGAATGCAAAATACCATTACTAAAGCCTCGCTAAACGCAGTTTGGAAAGATACTCCAGTTTTTTGAAAAATAAACAAGAAGAGTAATTTTAAAGATGACCAATCTAAGGTACATGGGGCTACATAACAAAATATGGCCACATGGTGGCACCATGTAGCCANTCAACAGACAGTTGCCATCATTAATGTCTTACAAGTCGTTACACACCAGCATCTCAGCCTTCACATGTGTTTTCTGTGAATATCCTGTTTTAAAGTCCTTGTCCCTGAGATAATTCTTCACTGGAGGCCAGAGCTAAGAGATAGCAGGAAAATTTGACATCTGAGAGTCTGTGAGGTAGAAGACACAGTCCTGGACGTGCAAGACCAACAGCCATAAATCTAGGGGCACCAAGAACAGGCATATATCCATCTGTGACAGCACATGTTTGTGGTCCTAGCACTTGGGAGGCTGAAGCAGGAGGATTTCTGTGAGTTTGAGGCCAAATTAGACTACATAAGGAGTTTTGTGCCAGCCTAGACTACATAGCAAGACCCTGTCTCAAAAAGAAAAAAGAGTACACACACATACATAAGACTTTTTTCCTACTTTATCCACATACAGGTACACGCNCACAGAGAGATACTAGTCTTGATGTCTGCTCTGACATACATGTATGTACTCTTCAGAAGTATATTACTTCAGATAAAATAGAGCCACTTTGAAATCTTGAGGCATCACTCTTAGACCTGTCTCTCTCAGAGTCCCATTTCCCAACCTCCTTTTAGATATCTAAAGATGTGGTACCATCTTCATNTGGGACAATTTCAGTGCCAGCAAAGTCACAGTTATGCCCCCACACAATGAAAAATAAATGAGAATGAGCAGGTAAGTGGCCTGGTAAGCGGGTCAGGAGGTTGGGTGACAGAGCTCCATGTGACAGGGACTTTATCTCTCCTTTGGGGAAAAAGCTCCTGCCTGCTGCCTGCCTGCCTATTTCACTTCCTTCTTTCCNCTAGCTGTAGTTTGAATGTGTCCTTCAAATTTTCCTGAACTGGAGTTCTGGGGATATAGATCAGTTGGTGGAGCACACAGGAAGCCCTGGATACCATGCCAGCACCACATAAACCAGTATGGTATCTCATGCCTGAAATCCCAGCACTCAAGAGGTGAAAGCAAAAGGATCATAAATTCAAAGTCATCCTTGACTAAATAGTGATTTAGATTACATGAGTAATAGTGATCCTAGATTACATGAGACTCTGTCTCAGATAGATAGATAGATAGATAGATAGATAGATAGATAGATAGATAGATAGTAGATAGATAGATAGACAGATGATAGAGAGAGAGAGAGATAATTTAATGCTCAAATTGATATGATAATGTTAATTTGGGAGGATTAGACAAATTCATCAAGGTGGAGCTTCTGCACAGGACTGGTGTCTCCACACGAATACAAGACACACAAACTAGCACACTTACAGTATCTTGTTACATGACGGTGCCCTGTACCATGCTATGACACAGCAAGAAACCCCTTACCACCACCCTGGACTTGCTAAGCAAATAAACTTCTCTTCTTTATAAGTTATCCAATCTTGGATTTTTTGTTGGTTTTAGTAATAGAAAACACACTAAAAAATGCCTCTCTTTTTCCTCACCTAAAATAAGTTACATTGAACATTTCCTTCTGCCACTTACTTTTTTCCATGGATGTCTCATGCCATAAGTGTATGAAAGTTTAATCATGTCCTATTACCTGGTTCTCTGGTATTCCACTCTGGGTGGCTGTTCTAACTCCCTTTCTGTTGCTGTGATAAAATCAGGTAAGGCAATCAAGATAATCGCTAACAGACATGCTCCCTGATCAACCTCATCTAGACAATCCTCATTTGTCAAGTTGACAGTTGAGATGAACCATTACAGTGGTTTATTGTTATTCAGATAAATCCTGTTTTAAAGCTTCTCTCACACACACAAATGTGGAGGTTTTGATAGTCACATACTGTAACTCACAAGCACAGAATTACACATTTTTATCCATAACTGAATGAAATCACAGCCAGGAACCATTCCCCCATTTGTGAAGACTGTGTGAGTCAACAATCTATGCCTATAGATTATCCAGCCATTTATAGATTAAATCTGGTCCTCCCTGGCTGACTCTGGCTCCCTTTGGTAAGTGCTTGGTCTTCCAAATGTTCCCCCTTCCACCCCATGTGGATGTTGTAAAGGCTACACAAAGTTCCTCCTCCAACCTCAGCAGTACCCCACAGCCTGAGCTCTCCTCTTTTTTTGACCACTGGTATGTGGCTGACTGATTGGAGCTATGCTCTGCTGAAGCTTCCCATGGTGACTGTGGCTCCTCCAAGCCACATCTGCTGGGGTATTGTGGGAACTGGTCCAGGGACTTCTCCTCAGCCTTCCTAGCTTGTATTGAGCAAGGGCCTTCTCTGGGAAGCTGCTTTGGGCCTGTCACTATGAGCATCTCTCTGAGCCCAGGCTAGCTGGTTCTGTGGTCTTTTCTACAGGGCCTACATTATTCCTGGCAACTCCCTCAGAGGTAAAGTGCTGCCTCCATGCCTTGAGGTATCCTCCCATGACCTCTTCTTCTCTGTCTCTTCATGAGCCAGGGTCTGAGCGCTGGGAATTCCCAGTATCTTTGAAAATGCAAACCTCATCTGACTCTTATTTTGTTCCTGCCTCATTCCCTTCTTCCTACCTGCCTATGATATGCACAACTTTCCTTGGGGCTGGAAGGGGGGCAGGTTCTTGGGTAGTAGCTGCTTCCTTCCCTACTACTTTGTGGCTTCATTTTNTAAACTCTGTGGTCTGGTCCTTCCAAGCTTGGCTTTTCCCAAAGTTCAAACCATCTAACACCCCTAGCAAGCTCCAATCAAAAGGCTTTTAGCATTTAGGATATTTACTTTTTTCTGTGTTCTAAAATATTTAAGCTGAAATTCTTGGCTGGTTGATTTCTTCTTGGAGATCCATCTCTCCTTCCAAACTTCCAACAAGCTGCCATAAGCACGTACCATCTCATGTTGACTGCTGAGTTGCAAGAGTGCCAAGGGAAAGTCTTCTTGGTGCCACTTTTGCTGAATTGACTCAGCTAAAGTAAGACAGCAGTCCAACTCATCATCAAAGAAAGGAGAAATCACCTTCCATACTGGGCAAGAGGCACTGTCAAAAATCACCATAGCAGTGAGTGGCCATAGGAGAAGTAAGGAGGGTTAGTGGCCAGCTTTGAAATCTACCATGTGAACAGAAGAGTAAAACATAATAAATCCCCTTTCAATATAAATAATTTATACTATATATTCATTTAACATAAATATATACTATATATTTGTTTAGTATATATTCATTTTATCAGTTCTGTTCCCTTAGAGAAAGCTGATTGACCCATTTTCAATTAATATATGTGGATCCTGTGATATAAAGGTCCAACTTAAGTGCTCATGACTGTCCATTGGCACCAATCCCATTTACTGAAGAGGCTATTTCTTCCAAGACCTTGGAAGTCTTCTCAAAAAGTTAGTTGATTCAGGAGAGGATTTTAGGAAGATGGATAATAGAGATCTGTCTCCCTGCCTAGATGACTGCACTGGCAGAGCTTGGCTAATGTCCCTATTTGGGCTCTCTGGAGTCTATAGAAGGCAACATCCAACGGAATACCTGGATGGCAAATTGTGGGTCATTTCAGCTCTTCTTTCAGCCGTGAGGTGGGCAGCTATGCACACGTTCCTGGAGTAGCAATGTACCAGCAGTTCTCAGAGCCAAGGTGGGACAAATATGAAGAATGCTTGACCAGACTGCTGAAAACTGTACCTGATCAGAGACGCAGATGGAGAAGCAGCAGCCATCTTTGCTCCTCTTTCCACTGGTGCAAACCTTACATCCTTGCTGAATCAACTTCTAGGGTGTTTAAAGGAAGGTGACATTTTTCCTCCTTCGTTTTTTTTTTCCCTCCCTTTTAAGCCAGCCGTTAAAGGCTAGGATATCCAAAAGCAATTGTTTATATAGACAAAATTAGAAAGTCACCATACACACCCAAGGGAAAAAAATCCACCACACAACCACAAAGAGGTATAACAGTCACAGTTCCATGAAGTATGTGATGCTCAATTGTAATGAAAAAGGGCTGTTAGCTTCTCATCATTTTACTGTGTTCCTTCTATGTCTTAGCACTCTTCTCTGTTATTGTGACAAACGCCACGACCAAAAGCAACTTTGGGAGGGCCAGGTTTATTTCATTTTGCAGGTTACAGTCCACCATCCAGGGAAGTCAAGCCAGTAAGTGAAGCAGGAACTGGAAGCAGCAAACACAAAGGAAGGAGCTTNCATCCACGGCTTCTTCAGCTACCTTTCTTAGACAGCCCAGGCCCATATACCTAGGAATGGAATTACCCACAATGTTCTGGGTCCTCCTACCTAAGTTCAGATTAAAGAAAGTGCTCCCATTGACATGCCCACAGGACAATCTGATTGACACAATTCTTCAATTGGATCCTTCATCCCAGCTATGACATGTTGGCAATCAAGATTAGCCATCCCACACCTGTGTGTTTGCTAGTCTTATGTCAGCTTGACACACAAACTAGTGTTATCTGAAAGGACGGGACCTCAATTGAGAAAATGCCTCCATAAGATCCAGCTGTAAGGCGTTTTCTTAATTAGGGATTGATGGGGGAGGGCCCAGCCCATTATGCATGGTGCCATCCCTAGTTCTAGTGGTCCTGGGTTCTGTAAGGAAGCAGGCAGAACAAGCCATGGAGAGCAAGCCAGTAAGAAGCACCCCTCCATGGCTTCTGCATCAGCTCCTGCTTCCAGGTTCCTGCCCTGCTTGAGTTCCTGTCCTGACTTCCTTTGATGAGGAACTGTGATGTGGAAGTGGAAGCTGAATAAACCCTTTGCTCCACAAGTTTCTTTGGTCATGGTGTTTCATCACAGCAATAGAAACCCTAAGACAACCTGTAAAAGCATTTACCGTGAAACCGNGAACGGGCCATGGTAAACTAGCAACAGATACATAACTTCATATTTCTTGTATGAGTTTCTTGTGCTTGATTTAATCTCTCGTTGTTTTGGTATCATGACCAAAGGAGAAATAGACTGTCCCTTGTGTATATTCTAGATCCTAGACATGAGGTTTGTGTGAGTATATGTATGATATCTGAACAACAAAGATCACTTGTAAGCCTGCTGCTTGGAAAACCCTCCTGTCATTCAGTGATGCATGGCTGAGTGAGGAACTTTTACAGATTCACAAGGGAATGACAGGCCAGTAGAGAGTGGATGAAAGGATTGAGCAGGCCCTTCAAAGCAGAGNTTATGCCGATAACTAGCACATGTGTCAATACAAATAAAGTGAGACGATTTCCAGTTTGACCAGAATACCTTTTCCTTTCTACCATGAACAACTAAAGCAAGCCCTTTTACATGTGGGGTAGCAAATCAGGTAAGGCCTATAAATATCTCAACTTTCTGTCTAAAGGCACTATCTGGATCAAGGAGATGAAACCTATGTGAAATTACAATCTAGAGCATAGCAAATCAATGAATTGAACTTCATCAATGCCAAAAACTTCTGCTTTACAAAATACATTATTTTTTTAATTTATTTATCTTTGGGACTGGAGAGATGGATCAGTGGTTAAGAGCTACAGTTACTCTTCTAGAAGACCCATATTCAATTCTCAGAACCCATATGGCAGCTCACAACTGTCTGTAACTCCAGTCCCAGGGGGATCTAACACTTGACCTTCTCTGCATGCACTGCATGCAGGTGGTACACAGACATACATGGAGGCAAATCACTCATATATATAAAATAAAAATAGAGGTTTAAAAAGTTTGAGATTTACTTATTTTCATTTTATGTGTATGAGTGATTTGGTTATATGTAGATATGCATATATATGCATCACATATATGCAGTGCCACAGAGGCCAGAAGATGGAGAAAATCTCCTGGAGCTGGAGTTACAGGTGGTTGGGAGTGAATGTGGATACTGGGAATTGAACCCAGGTCTTCTGCAAGAGCAGCAGGTGTTGTTAACCACTAAACCATATCCCCAGCTCCCCCAAAAGACAGAAACTCTTAAGAGAATGGCAAGACAAAGTGCAGATAACATTTACAAATCATATTTCTGATAAATTACATTTCTGTGTCTAGATATCCAATGGGCTCTAAAATATCACTAACAAGAAAGTAAACCCTTTTAAAAACAGCAAGCATTTTCATAAAAAAGCAGCAAATAATTAAAAAATAAAATGTCCACATATGTTTATCTGTGCAAATGCATAAGAATATTAGCTATCTGGGGCTAAGTCTAACAGTGTTCAAGAGCTTGACACACAAAACTCTGAAAGGTGACTGACAGATAAATCTTAAAATGGAACAATATTCGATGCTTGTGGGTTGAAAGGAAGTCAGCTTTCCCAAATTGGTGATAGACTAATTATTTAAATCAGCATCCCGGGATATCAAAAATGTCTAGAAACTGACAGAAATGAGTCTGAAATATGAATGGAGATGTAACTTGTAAAGAATTGCAGTCACTTTTGAAGAGTAAGTTAGGAGAGTTTATACTTCCAGATATGGAGCAAAGGTTCAACCCTGATGGTTGAGTACAAAACTGGACCATGAGACAAAACCCAGAAACAGTCTGTTCCAAACAGATGCTCTGTTTACAGCCAAGGTAGAAATNGAAAGCAATACAGGAAGAATTAACTCTTCACAAACGGTTATGGAGAAAAAGAAGGTAAGCTTGACCCTTCTCTACCTCACAGCCATTACAGGTGCCTGGGGGTCTAAAGGCAAAAGGAAAACAATGAGAATTTGGCAATGACAAAGGTAGTAAATATCTTTGTGATATTAAGACAAGAAAAGATTTCTTTGAATGAATGGATATGAATGACCCTAGCTGAAGGGAAAGTGATTGACTTGTAAGGGTGCTGCATTGAACTACTACCACTATTGTCTCCCCAGTCCTAAGATACTATTAAGTGAGTGAGCTGGAACCGTGGCATGCATCAGGAGGCGTGCTGCAGCAGAAGGGCTGTTTAAGCCCAAGAGTTTGAGGACAGCCTAGGCAACTAGAAATAGAGTGAGATTCTATTTCAAAAAGAGTAAAAATAAGACGCTGAATGGGAGAGGGGATTTGTTACCTCAGTAGCCAAGTGTGTTTCCCAAAGATGGCTTCCACAATATCTCCCACCCAACACTTCTTTTTTGCTTTGCCCTGTCAAGAGCCGGGGAGAATGTCATTTGCTTGGGTTCTATTTCTTCAGGACCACTTCATAACTCACTTTGGAGAAGCTACTATGTATGAGAAGTCATAAGGGAAAGGCCGTGGGTGGATGTACCAGCTAACAACCTCAGCTGAATGTCCAGCCCATCATCAGAGGCCCCTGAAGCCTTTCCATCCAATGACACCTTCAGATTGCTGATAGGCCAATCAAAAGCCACAAAAATGTCTCTTGCAGGCTCCTAGTTTCCNCAAACAGGAATGAGAAGAGTTGCCTTTTAGCAGCTGGGTGTGATGACACATGNCTTGCCTTAATCCCAGCACGCGGAAGCAGAGGCAGGAGGATCTCTGAGTTTAAGGCTAGCCTGTTCTACAAAGCTAGTTCCAGGACAGCCAAGGCTACACAAAGAAACCCTGTCTTGAAAAGCCAAGGAGGAAAAAAAATTGTCACTTTGTGTCTCACATTCTGAGGTAAATTGTTCCACAGCCACAGCAAATAGGGAAAACAGAATTTATTTAAAAACAACAAACAAACTTCCTTGCAGATAGATAAGAAAAAACGACAGGCACTAGAGCAAAAGATTTGAAATCCAAATGGCCAGTTATAAAAAACGTGTTCAGCCTCAGTGGCAATAAGGGAAAAGCCAATCAATACCATAATGGAATTCCAGTACAAGCTAAATAAAATGAAAAACTAGTCAGCACTGTCTGCCCATGTTGAAGACATACATACGTAGCAGTTTCATCCCTATTCAGTTTTCTTGTGCTTGAGAGTGGGAGACTTCAAAACGGTCATCATCATCATCATCATCATCATCATCATCATCATCATCAGTCTAGCCTTGATTTTTGGCCAGGATGACCGTGGACTGGAAAGTGGGGAGCGTGGGAAAGTGTGAGCAGATTAGATAAAAGCAAGAGAAGTTGAAATCGTCATTGTCATTCAAATTTATTTTGAAATAGGAAAATTCTAGCAAAAGAACTACAAAGGGAAAGGAAGTCTGTGCGAGAGCGTTTGCCAAAACAGAAAGTGAAGTGTCACCTGATAAAAAAGACTTATGAATGAGCTCAGAGCAAAAGTATTTGGTGGGGAAGCTAAGGCGAGATCCAGTCCTCCAGGGTCGAGGGAGTAGGGAGGCAGTTACCCAGGTGCCTGGCTCCATTCACACTATAGAAAGAGTGAGAGGTTTCGGCACGGTGCTCGCTAAGACTTAACGTACAGCTGTTTTAACCTTATATTCTTTGCCACTTTGCTCATTGATGGACGGAAAATACAGGAAAACACCACTGCCGGGTTTTGTTCACTCCCTGGAGCCACAACGCGCCTGGGGGACAGTGCAGTCACCTGCGCTCCTCGCCCGCCCGCGGTGGCCCTGGAGGGGGTGCTTGGTGGCGGCTACTTTGGGACTGGGCGCCCTTGGCGTAGACTGCGCAAAGTGGGCGCTCTCCTTACTGGGGCTGTATTCTGCCTGGACAGGCTGGAAGGGACAGAGAGGGGCGAGGGGCGGGCTGAGGCTACGGTGACCC
>LZPO01008172.1:35881-68242 GCA_001675575.1 Neotoma lepida | reverse complement strand
GGTGAGATCGCATCGACGGGGCAGGAGGAGGGACGGGCAGCTTGGGAGCCTGGGTGTGCGGACGCCCGCGGGAGCCCGGAGAGCCGCGGGGAGCCGGAGGCTGGGGGCCGGGACCGCGGGGAGCAGGAAAAAGCGGGCGGGGACTGCAGCCGGGTCACGGATAGGGTGGAGGGGCTGTGGCCAGATCCCAGTCTTTGGTCTACGGTCCGGGGTGAACTGCATCCTTAGCTCGGCTCCTTCGGATCCTTACTCGCTCTCTAGGGAGTCCGGGGCACACCACCTCTGGGTCCCAATCCTCCAGCGTGAATCATTTCCCCATTGATCTCCGCCCGACCCCGCACTTGGGTGCGCACTTCCCGACGCCGTGCGTCTGCGCTGGAGGTCGGTCCCCCGAGGTCCCCCAGAGGGCGCTCCGGACGGGCGTCTACCTTCTCCTGGGCTGGGATTGAGCAGTCGGGACACCCCACCCGGCACCCAACTCCAGGCACCCGACACTAGCGCCATCCCAGGTGATCTTAGGGGCAAGTTGAAACCCAAGGCGACTCTTGAGTCCGCAACTCCAGAGCGATCTGCGTCGCGGTGAAAGGCCTGGGCTCCTGGGATTTGAGGGGATCTCCGGGTCAGAAGGCACAGGAGACTTGAACAATAAAACAGAGGCTGCAAAGAGCGAGACTTGGGCACAGGGACCGGCAGGTTCAAGTTTGTGTTGAGAGCTCGGCTCTGAGGTGCTGAAGAGTAGCAGAGTGGCTGCGAGGAGGGGCCAGGAAGGAAGCACTGGGGATAAGGCATGGAATGAGGGGGCATCCGCTCAGGATCCGCTGTCCCTGGAAATCCAGGGTGGCAGGGTCATCACAGAGCCCCCGATGCTTGATGGAGGAGTGCTAAGAGGCCTCGGAGAGAGAGAAACTTGTATGTTTACATGCCATAGAAATTGACTTTGCACGCTTCAACTCTTATTCCCACAGAGTGTGAGACCTGTTTTATATATGGGGAAACCGAGTAACTTCGCAAAGTCCTCGGGCGTGGGAACGATAGGAACTAATTGATGCCAGTTTTGCTATTGGAGCTTTGCTTTCAGCTCCCACTCTGTACCGTCAGACAGGGAAGCTGAGGGAGATGTGACTGGCAATGAAGGATGACTTAGCCCTTTGCTGTTTTTCGCTCCACTGCACCCAGCCCTGGAGCAGGCTTTTCCCCTATGTTCAGGACGTGTTTGTGAAGTGACTGAGTGTGTGGGAGAAGTAAACGGGGCTCTGGTTGAACAAGATGGGTGAGGAATGAGACTTTCCTGTGCCCAGGAGACCTCCCACATTCAGCCAAGTAAGGTATCTGAGGCTCTAGGAGGTTAGGTTGGCTGGTAAGCGGTGCGAATTCTTCCCCTTCCCACTGCTGGAATCCTAGGGTAAGAGGCCTGAAAGGAACGGGGTGTCTTAACAGACAGGTACGTGATAAGGATGTGAGGACCAGTAGAGGCCAATAGGAATGGGGGGGTGCTGTTCACTGAAGCAAGCACTGGTGACTCTGACCACATGGGCTCTAAAGGAGAGAAGATGGCTCAATAGGATGTCCTAGGATGGGTAGGAGTGTAGGGAGAGGGCTGCCAATGGAAACAGAGATCAAGCCTCCCTGAGCCCTGAGCTTAGTTCCACCCATTGCTGGGTGAGAGAAGACCCGGGAGCTCCCAGCCCAGTGGGGGATGCTACTGCAGGAACATGAACCCCCAAGTGTAGAAAGCGGGGTATACAGCTCAGTGTTGGAGTATAGAAAGAAAATCCCCTAAGAGCAGGCAAGCCAGAGCAGGGGAACTTTGTGAAGCCAGGGAACCCTAAAATGAAGCCCTCAAAGGCAGCAGACTCACATTTTTGTCTTATCTGTGCCCCGAACTTCTCAAGCTGTGGCCTGAGCCTCCTTTTCCCACTCTGCCAATATTTCCGCATGCGTTGTGGGCAGGCAGACATGGAGGGGCTTCTTAGGCTTGGGCTGAACTTCGATGCTTGGTGTCCTGATCCAGTCCTTTAAGTCTGACCCTAGCAGTGTCCCTGTAGAAAGGGCAGAGGGCAGCTTCAAGAAACTTTATCTCAGGACTTTAGCCTAGAGAGAAGATAGCTGGGGACCAGGAGACTGCTGGACAGCTGTGCTGGCTTCACCTAAGGATGCCCTGCCTTGCCATGGTCTACATCAAGCATGGTCACCTATCTCTCTGATATCCCTGCTCTTAGGTATGACCCAGGTCCAGGATAGTGAGGTCTGAAAGTGCCCGTGGCCCTCTGGGCCTAGCTCAGAGCTCTAGGGGCTGAAATACAAGTGTCTCTCAAGACCAGTGTATCAAAAAGGACCCTGATCCCTCATCAGAGCCAGGCCTGGGATGGCGTGGTGGACAGTCTGGCGCCTGGACACTGAGTCTTCCCAGTGTCTCAGAGAAGGAGACTGTAGCTCTGCACATCCACAGCCATACATCACCTGCTCAGCATGGCAGAAAGGACAGAGGCATGACCCCATCCTGCAGAGGTTTCCCAAGTGCGTGACTAGTAAGAACTCTGATGTGGCATTGGGTGTCTGTAGTGTGGGATGAAAGTGCTCAGAGAGACCCAGTTGCTGCCTGTGGGCTGCACAGGAAGGTGTGTCACTTCTATCTAGGGCAGTGGTTCTCAACCTTCCTAATGCCGTGACCTCGTAATACAATTCCTCATGTTGTGATAACCCCCAACCATAAAATTATTTTCATTGCTACTTCATAACAGTAATTTTCCTTCTGTTATGAATCGTAATGTAAATATCTGATATGCAGAGGGTCTTAGGTGACCCCTGTGAAAGAGTCGTTGGACCCTCTAAGGGGTCATGACCCACATGTTGAGAACCACTTATCTAGGGGCTTCTAGGAAGGATCTGCAGAATGCCAGGAAAGGACATTCTAAGCACGGTGAGGAGCCCCTCACATGAGGCCCAGAGATAGCAATGTGCCCATGAATACAAGTGAATGGTCAGCGAAGGCTAGCCAGAGCTTGAGGTGGCTGGATAGGGAATACAGAAGGGATGACAGGTGAGTCAGGGACCTACAAGTGAATGGGACATTCATAAGTGAGAAGGGGGAAGGTTGTGGCTTAAGCAAACAGGTGGATGATAAGGTCGTCCATCTGAAAATAACCCCAGGAGGAGGAAAACGCAGGAAGAAACGTAGTCTCCAGATGGAAGCATCCATTTGACTTTCTGGAAGACGCTAGTTCGTGCAGCCAGGTCAGATAAGGAAGGAAAGTTGGGAGAACCTGAGCGCAACACCAAGGAGGGAAGGAAGAACATTCTCTGTGTCTAGCTTATTGTTTGATGTTTTCCTTTACCGGTCAGGTGTCTCTCCACCAGTCTGGCTTGCACCCCACAGCTTCCGGGAAGCTTCTTGGGAGTGAAAGGCGGGTGGGGAGATGTGTCCAAAGACCCTCTTGCACTCTGCCGAGACATCTCTGATAGAGAAGCAGCTGGCATGTCCTAGCCAGAGCCAGGGATTGCTGAGTTTTGGTCCTTTTCAGACACTGGCTTCCTCTGGGATCTCAGTTTTCCGGTCACACTGCGGGGACACGTCTGGGAGCAGGAAGGTGCGGGCACTCTGCTGGAGGCAGCTCAGAGGCTCGGGGCTCCTGCCCTGCCCCACTGGGCGGTGCCAATAGTAGTCACACCCCTCTGCCCTTGCTCCTCGGCCTGCCACCCTGTCCCTGATGGCCAGGTCTAGTCAGGCACAGGTCCTGATAGCAAGTGGGGGAGCCCCTTGCCACGTGGCCGGCAAGGTCAGCAGGGGTTCATGGGAAAGGACTTGTCGGCCACAAGAGAGGACATCCTGCCTGCATTTCCCTCTTCCTGAGGCAGGAGCTGGTGGCCCCGATTTAGCAGCGCTGGGGGGCCACCTCTGAGCCAGCTGGATTGTGTGATAAAGTGGCATGTCTTGCTAGCCACTGAGCAGAGACCCGGCCCCAGAGACCTAGCCCCAGGGGAGTCCAGGGCAACTGGTTAGCACAACTGGCAATACCACAGCCACCCAGTGCTCGGAAGTCAGCACATACTAGAGNTCCCCCCGATCCTCTTCAGCACCCCAACAGAATATAGAGACAGCCTGTACTCCCAATTTCATCCCTGGCTCTTGATGTTCAGCACCTTCCAGATGTTTGCCATAGTGCTTCCCCAAAGGACATCTCTGAGACACAGATCTAAAATTCCCAGAAGCCCCCAAACATAAGCACCAGCTCCTGCTAGTGGAACAGACTCTTCTTTCTGGATTCCAAGGGCACCTGGCCTAAGAGACACCCAGCCTTCACCCACCTACCCCCACAGGTCCCAGTTTGCATCCACTTAGTCTCACAGGCATCCAGCCTACACCCACCTAATCCTGCAGGCACCCAGACTACACCTATTGCATCCCTAACCCAATACTGACCCTTTCCTGCTCCAGACAGACCCCTGGAAGGCTGCTGGAAGCTCCAGGAAGAAGTCTGTTCCATTGCAGGGGTCCACCAGGGTGGGCAAGTTCATTCCCATTCTCTGTGTGCCNGCTGTGTACAGATTCCAGGCTTCCAGGTGGAGCTTAGAAAGAGCCTGGAGTACCAGCTTCAAAGCTTCTGTAGCTTCTCCCAAGTGGAGGATCATCTGTATTAAGCCACATGCCAAGTACACATGAGTATGCACAGACACACACATGCACACATATTCACACACACATACACACACACACATAGAGTGTCTAGGAGTGAGCTATACATGTACACCTTGCTATAAAATGATTCATGAAATTGCTTCACATCAGAGTATATGGAGAGCTTACCCCTATGATGTAGGTAGGTATCATTGGGCCCATTTTAGAGATTTGCAAATTAAGGCCACAAGGGTGAAATGGCTCACTAAATGCTAGAAGCCAGGGGTGAATTGGTTACAAGAAGAAAGTGACAGGTGTCTGGTCCCAGATGAAAAAGAGGCCAAAGAGATAAGGGACAAGCAGGGCAGGTAGGACAGCATTGAAGAGGAGGGCAAGTGGACTCCTAAGTGTCTGACCTCTCAGACATTGTCACTTTGATGTCCCCAGCATGCCCCCAAACAGTGCTGGGCATTATATTTCCCCCAGGTCTAGCTCGGGCCTGAGGTGCACACCTCAGTGCATGGCATCTCCACTTTGCCAGGTGCCACTTCCGTCCCCTCCGCATGTACCCATATAATACATAGTGATCCCCAAAACAGCCATGAGTTAATCATTGGAAAAGTACATTTCATCTCACAGGAACACTCTGAGGCTGCCACAGTCAAGACAAGTGAAAGCCCCCAGTCTTGAACTAAGGAATTGTCAAGTGTGAGAAACCAAACTTTCCAAGAAGCAGCAAACAAATGTGGGAGTTCTGTGAAGGGAGCGTGGGGCAGGGGCATTGGGCTAATACATCAGACTAGAGGAAGAGATTGTCACACAAAGACAACACAGGGAAGACAGCATCTCCAGGGCTGGAAAGGGACAATGTGGGTGACCAGGAAGCCAAGAGCATCCATATTGCACCCAAGCAATAGGGAGGTACAAGATATTTTCATCAGGAGAGAGAGTTGTGTTCTAGAAAGATCCTCAGGCCACTGGGCTGATGAGAATGTGCTGGTCCAGGGCTAGTGCCCTGAGCTAGTCCAGACAACCTAGTGGACAGGAGAGAGGATGGAGAGAGGTCAGCCCTACAAGGCATCTGAACTCTGAGTGCAAAATTCAATGTTGGTATGATAAGGAGAGGGGGGATCAGGACCTGGTGTTCCTGTCATGCTATCTTTGATGTCCTCTTCCTGGGCTAGCAAGCTCCTACTCAGTCTACAAAGCTTATTTCAACTCTGGGACCAGGTGTGGTATGGAGACCCATTAGCTGTAGGAGATGTATGGTTACCGACGACTGGTGGAATGACCATCATTAGATCATTAGCCTAAGCAGAGAATGAGGGGCAATGCCATGGTTGACAGGAGAAAGCTGGTTCTCTTTTATAAACTGCAGAAGTGCAAGTAATACTGACATCCATGAAAGTTGACATAATCCTGTCCTCAAAGGCGATCTGTTACTAGCTAATGAAATTTTAGGCAAGTGCCTCAGTTTCCCCTCTGTACAATGGTATTAACCATACCTAACTGGCATGGGGAACNTATGAATGGGAATAGGGTGTGTGAGCAGTGTGGTGCCGCAATGGTGCACCAAAAGTGCTAAATACGCATTTGCTTTCATTGTTGCAACAGGATGTATTGGTATAAGCAGAATTTGGGGGTCAGAGTGTGAGAACGTTTTTTATTATTGCTGCNTGAGCCGCTGCTTCTTCACATCCTTGCCAACCCCAGGAAGTGCGTGCTTTCAATTCTTGCTCATCAGATGAGTGGACGCTCATGTGTTCCCAGGCTCCTGTGTGTCCTGCTGATGTTAGACGTGGCCTGGGTCTGAGGGCTGAGGGTCCCACCAGGACAGAAATGTTGGGGAGGGTCAGGGAGCACAGAACAGGGTTAAAGTCCCCAAGATATGCCATTGTCCAGAGGAGAGGGTGTATCTAGTAAGCAGGGTTAGGTCCTGGGCCTTTTTCTATGGCCTCATCACCCACATTATTCTCTCTCTCTCTCTCTCTCTCTCTCTCTCTCTCTCTCTCTCTCTCTCCCTCTCTCCCTCTCTCCCTCTCTCTCCCATCTACCTGATTTTCAAAGTTACCATGTGGGCCAGTAATTTCCTATTAGGTCGACAAACCCCAGATGAGCCTACAAAAATACCCTCCCTGGCTCCCATTGAGCAAGGCTGTCCCTAGCCCCTTCCCTGCATGTTCCAACTCAACACAGAGTGACTGGCAGGCACAGCAGCCATAAACCAAGCACTCAGCAGGCAGATGGTAGCAATGAGTCAGTCACTATTTATTCTAAACTTGTAGTGGTTCTCGGCATGTATTGTGGTATTTGTGGCCTGCCACTCACAGTAATCTTAGGAGGAATCCACATCTCACAGGGGGACAATATGGAGCTTAGAGGCGGGGAAGTAAAATCTGGTCCAGGCTGTTGTGGTGAAGAACCNGCCAGCTCCAAGCATACCAGGGCAGCACCTTCTAGCCCTGGCATCTCCTGTCCTATAGGTGGGAAATGGGAAACTGATGGCCACTTGACCCTTGAGCTCAGAAGGCGCAGGATGTCAGCCAGCTCAGGAGGACTCCAGGATAGAACACTCCTGCCATCTCCCTGCCCAGGTGTCTGCACAGGCTCAGTGCCAGGGTGAGCACAGGGGCAACTCTGAGAATAGTACCCTAGAACCTGAGCTCTACCCAATCAGCTATGCCCCATTACATTCCACCACAGCTTGTCTGTGGTCGACAGCCTGGCCATCTTTGTCCTCCTGGGCACAGCTGCATAAGAAAGTGCATGTCATTCTGACACGGACAAGCCTGTTTTCCAAGTCAGCCCAGGGGCAGAGATCCTGATNCCATTCTGTGTCAGTCATACTGGACCTGAGGACCTAGATGTGAGCTGCTAACAGCCCAACTCTAGGCACCATCACATGACACAAACCCTCCTGGAGTTTCAGGTCAGGGCTGGGCTGCAGGCGTTACTTTAAGCCTCACTGTCAGGGAGGCTGCACAGGCCTTAGAGCAGCAGAAATACTTCAGGTGTAGACAAGGAGGACAGAGGACATTGCCTGAAGCCAAGCCAGCCTAATGTGCTCAGCCAGAATGCGGAGAAATAAGGCCTTCCAGGAAATAAGGCCAGCCTGAGGACATCCACAGCTCCAGATGGCCTATGGGAGTCAGGGACAGGGTCCTGAAGCAGCAGTGTCCCTCTATGCTTAGAAGTAGGCTAGAAGCCAAGGAGGCTGTTGGGCATTGAGGAGTCAGGCCTGTGCTCAGAGTNACAGCAAGAGAGAAAGGATCGAGAGGTGTTAGGATGAGGGTGAGGAGGAGTGTCAAAGGTGTGTCCATTAGTACCTCACTCCATCATGCCAACTGTCCTTGGCCTTATCCAAGGACCTGTGCAGCAGCTCCCCCCAAAACCCCTCCAGCCTGCCCTGCAAAGACCAACACTTTTCACCCTCTGGAGTCCTAGCATAGCTCCTGGGCACATTCCTCAAGCAGATGACTGTCCTCTCCCTTGGCTCCAGACTTCTTTGTCTCAGAGCCCTTTCTATAGACATCCTTAGCATCCTTCACATTTTCTCAGCATCCTCTCTCTTGACCCACCTGGGTAGGACTCAGGGACACACCCAGCCCAGGGACAGCCGTGGTAGAGGAAGAACCCACACTAGCTCTCAACAGTTCCTGTGTGTTTGGTTGAGTTTCCCCTGTCCCTCTGGGCAGGTGCTTTGGAAATGTGTCTTGGGTGGGGATGGAGGCACATGCTATAATCATAGCATCTGGGAGACTGAGGCAAGAGGATAGAGAGTTTAAGACTAGACTTGGCTACATGAAACCCTGTCTGAAAGGGAAAGGAGGGGGAAATGGTTGGTGGTTTAAAGGTTTTTGCTGGCTGTAAACTGAGCCATGAAACTAAAGAAATAGATGAACAAGAAGCAGAAAAAAAAGGTGAGGGGAAGCTGGTATCCCAGGACCACACAGCTTCCTGCATAGACTTTCCTATGGGAAGCAGGTTTCTAAGGCTTTAGGTGAGGGATTCAGAGGAAGAGAAAGCACCAGCTTCTTGATGGAGGATCTTTGCCGACTGCCTTAGGCTCCAAATGAGGGACGGACCTATGCTTAGCTAGATTTGGGCTGCCTTAACACTTCTACNTCCTACCTCAATTTCCTCGTTCCTGACTGGATTCAGGATCCTTCCCACCCTCTAAGGCTGTTGTGAGTACTAAGTGAGATGCTGATAGCCAGGCCAGCTGCCTCTTTGCCTGGCCAGTGCCCAACACTTATCTGCCAGAAGATTTCCGTACCACCTGCTTGACCCTCAGCTAAATGCCAGCTTTGCCCTGGGAGGCTGCACCACAGTCTCTTGAGCCTGACGCCAGGGTCTCTGTGACCCAAGGCTGGAGGGTGCCCCCAGGACTGCTGACAGCACAGGGAAGAGGAGGTATGCACTCTGGCCTTACTGACCCCTGCCTGGCGTCTGCCTCTACTGCTCTGCTTCAGCCTTGGGGGCCAGGGACCTGCTGGCTGGGGGGAGGAAGAAGCCAGTTCCCGAGTCAGGAACAGGAAGGCAGGGGGAGCGCAGCAGAGGCCAGGATGACAGTGCTTCCTGCTGCGGGAAAGGAAGGACAGCAGAGACAGACAACAGCCAAGCAGGAAGGATGCACCCTTTTCAGGGTTGCATGCGGGGGTTGGGCAGTCACAGAGCCTCTGGACACAGCAGCCCTCAGGCCCAAAAGGGCTCAGAGGCTGAGTAGTCTGGGGTTCTCCTGCCCCTCCAAACCTGGAAGCGCCTTTTGCAAAAGGCGCTTTTGCAAGGTCCTACCTAGTTCCAGCCCAAAGGAATAACACTGAGATCTGTTTAGCCATCTTCCATCCATCTATCCACCTATCCATCCATCCATCAACACACCCATCCAACTATGCCTTTCAGTCCATCTACCAGGCCATCTATCCATCCATCTGTCCATCCTTCCATTCATCAGTTCATCTACTCATCTATTCCCATAACAAATTGTGTCCTTCCCACTATGTATCATCCATCCATCTACTCACCCATCTATCCTCACTTTTGCCTGTCTGTCTGTTCATTCCATCCATCCTGCTATTCACCCATCCTTCCATCCACCCATCCACTTAGTCATTCAGCATGGGGAGGGATAGAAAAGAGAATTATCTTGTTCCTTACCCACTGAAACTTGTTTCAAATNGAGGACAATGGAAAGTAGGGACGAACAAATGATTACAATTTGTCACAAGCANGCACAAGCCTGAAATCGAGCTCGAAGAAGGAGCTTGGGTTTTGTAAAAGTGAAGAGATCACATCTAATCTGTGGCCTGGAGATAAGCAGAGCATGAAGAGAAAACTTGTGTAGAGGATAGACATGGCCCTAAGGTAGGAATGAGCATGGCATGCCGCTAAACAATGTGGTGGTTGGAGGATGTGGACATGAGGCAGGAATGGGCCATGAGTGTGTGCAGAGGTGCACAGACACCAGGCCTCTGTCAGGAGTTTGGATTTTCCCAGAAAGGCAGTGTGAAGTCACAGAAAAGATGCAAAGACATGTGTGATATGACTTCACTGTGATACACACACACACACACACACACACACACACACACATCAGACATATAATATGTAATTATATATTATAAAGTGTATTTTATATTATATTTAATATATGTAATTTTTTACTGTATGGATATGTATGTACACACCACTTGCATGCCTGGTGCCCACAGAGGCCAGAAGGTATCAGATCCCCTGGAATTGGAGTTGCAGGTGGTTGTGAGCCAGCGTGTGGGTTCTAAGAATCAAACTCAGTGCTCTGGAAGAATAGCCAGTGCTCTTAATCACTGAGCCATCTCTCCAGNCCCTTATTGTGTGTGTTTTTTTAAATATTACTAACAAATGCATGGAGGAAATCTTGAGAAAGACAAGAGNGTGCCCGGGAGGCCACTTTGGGGACAAATGTAGCTGGCAGGCCCCCAGCAGGTGAGCACACATCAAATATGTAATACATGGTNTGGGAGCCCATTTAGTTTTCCTAGTGGCTTTATCCAGCAGGTCTGCATAAAGAGGATGATTGGACCACGAGTCTGAGTACCAGGTGTTGGAAGGGTCTACACTTGCTGTACCTAGCAAGGGGGAGGTCTTTGCTCCTCCCCTTGGCATTGTCATAAAAAGCCCTGGAATAAAGTTCTGGGCTGGATGGATAAGGATCCAGACTCTCCCGAGGCTATCCTGTGTTTCTGTCTTTCCTCTTGTCGTCTANGTATCTCCTTCTAGCTAATATTTCTCACTCCTCCCTACTCAAGAGTACCCTGGGTCACAAAAGTGGGGGCTGGTCCCCCACAGCATGGGACCTACCAAGCATTATGGTGTATGAAATAGGGAAAAGGAGGTNGCCATCCATGATGGTTCCCATTTGGTGACACCNAGACTCTANAAGAAGGAACCTCTGACAGGGATAATGGAGTCTGAGCCTGGCCTTTAGATGAGGAGCATGAAGGCTGGAGTGTCTGTGGGGCCAAGTCCAATGCGCATCTGGACACCTTTAGCTGAGTTCAGAGAAGTGGCCTAAGCTGAAGATAAAGATTTTTTTAAAGTATGTGGACCTTTAGAAGAGAGGGCACAGGGAAGGAAGAGTAAAAGTAAGCAGTGGAGGGCAGAGGGGACCACAGAAGAGAAGGGGAGAGTTAGGTTAGGGGAACCGGCAAGCGTCCTGAGTGACCTCTGAATCTGAGGTATGAGAGTCACTAAGTGGTGGGGCTTCACCCCAGAAGTGCACAAGAGGGTGTGAAGGGGAACTTTGGCCACGTAGGAGAATATGTAAAGGAACAGTAGCCAGAAGCAAGTGGAGAATTGCTTCTCTGTTTCTTGTATGAAGGTGGGAGGTGTTTCCACAGAGAAAGACTAGATATCAGAAGAGAAAGGAATTACCTGTGAGATCTGGGTCTAGGAAGTTAGGGTGGGGCCACACCGGTGAGTGTGGTTTGAGAGCAGGGATTCCAGAAGCCCTTCCGTGAGGTGGGTGTTGGCTTCAGATGAAAGACAGTAAAGCATTCCATCTGATGTCTTGTTTGTGAATACTGAGAGTTGGGGAAGAAGGAACATTCTGGACATATTAACCTCCTCAGTCTGCAAGAAGTAAAATTCATAGGACATGGCCAGTGTGAGGGGCTTCGCTAAGCAGGGTTGAGTTTCTCTGGAATGTGGTAGCCTGGCTTTGAAGGGAGGATTACAGGCAAAAGACAATCGGAGTGATACACTATGGACAGGGGCGGAGCCGGGAGAGGAGATGGGGCAATAGATATTTTTGATGAAGATGAAGAATTTCTCAATGGTGGATAAGGACACCTGAGCAAGAAAGAAAGGAGGAAGGAAACCTAGGGTGACAGACATGGGGGGAATGGCGCATTTTCTGGTGGTGACCACATCCAGGGTGTGCCCCTGGAAGCCAGTGGCTGACGGGGAGAGGAGGAGAGGATCTCAAAGTTGAGGGAGGGTGTGGGTGAGTCATCCTGTGGATGTTGAAGTCATGGAGAATGGCATGAGTTGGGGTGGGGAGGAGGATGGTGAGCCAGGAGCTATAGTCAGCAGAGAATGAAAGGAAGTGAGCAGGAGAGAAGCTGATGACAGCTTTAGTGGAGAGAACATGGTGCCATCAAAAGCATGAGACGCCAGGGGTTGCTACAGGGAGGGGAAATGGCCAAAAGGCATTCTCCATCTGGAATATGGGTTGGGGAGGAGAACTCAGCAGAGGAAATGGTGTCCTCGGTCAGGTTTCACATCAGCAAGAGGAAACAGGATGGATAGTCTTAATTAGGACGAATTCCTTCTCTGGGGGATACGGTATGGATGGGGAGGCAGCTCCTTCAGGCTCTATCCTTTCCATCCATCTATCTCCCCACCCTCTCCCGTTCATCCATCCATTCATCCACTCATCAGTCTATGTACTTCATCCATCTATGGCCCAATCTCCCGTCCATCCCATTTATTCACCTGATGGTCCATCATTTGTCTTATCCTCTTCCAGTCTATTATCCACCAACCACTCTTAACATCCATCTTCTGAATCTTTGTTGTACGTCTCCTGTTTAGAGTTTAGGAAGATGAGAGCCACAGTTCAGGCTAATTACTATTCTAGTAGCAGGAGCCCCGAGGAGGACAAGGCGGAAGCGTGAATGATGATGACTGCTCCCTAGGGAAGGGGCATATTGAACTAGACTAAAGAGGGATATCCNCAGAAGGGAAGGAAATAGGAATGCCCTAGACTGCAGGACAGACTAGCTGCAATGCCCTGTGCCTCTTAGGAGCTGAGGCCAGAGGGACAAGGATTAGCCAGCAGGTGGGCTGCACCTCTGCTGTGTCTCAGAAGCTAAAAACAGAAAGCCACCAAAGAAAGCTGGCCTTCCAATTGCCACAGTCCTGGCTGGCGATTGCCAGGAGTGTGCACGGACGTACACTCCCAACTTCACTGGGGGAATGTCCTCTCTCCTAAATGGGGTTGAGGTAGATGGGCACTGGCCATGGTAGCTCTCTTCATATACCACATGTCACCTTCACTCTGACCTCTATCAGGGCCATCAGGAGGGGACAGTTCTCTCACTCCCACAGGTCAAGACCCATGCCCATCACACCACCTCCTTCTGTAGCTCAGATTATAGACCACTGTCCACTCAATCACCCACGTGTTTGCCCAGCTGTTTACCTAGCATGGCCTTATTCATTTTTTTTTTCAGTGTTTAGCAGGGGGAAAAAAACTACTTCAAAGCCTAGCTCCACAAAGACCCTCTTGGGATTCCTCCAAGCCCTGAAGTTGAGCCTTCTGTAAGCTCTCTCCCCAGCACGGTAGGCGTCTCCTTAGACTCAGACCCAGCTAACATGCATAGAAGGTCAGGTACCCACCCATTTAGAGAGCAGTCTACAGAGCCCAGACACTTCTCACCTCAGAACCTCAGAGAAAGCTGTTTTTCAAGGCAAGGGCCACTGGTCTGCATTTCAAGAGCTGAGCACAAAGGGGGCCTTGGCAGCAGTCACAGCAGCAGGCGAGCAGGCAAGCAGCTACCTTCATAGGGCAGAACCTCAGTCCACTGAGGGAGACCTCAGTTTCCCTGACTGCACCATGGGGCTAGATACTTAATAAGGTCCCAGTCAAGTCTGGCTGGGAGGTGACAGGACAGAAGAGGGGAAATAGTTCCAAATTGTAACCAGAATGGAGAAAGCAGCNGGTATTGACTGGTAGTCCTGTTGTTTCCATGATGCTGAAATGAGAACAGGGTGTGTGGAGTGTGTTTTCCTGGCGCCACACACTCAGTCAGGTGGCTTGTGGTCAGGGTGTGTAGAACCATCCATAGTGGGATACTCCAAGCTTTCTCCCCCCTCCCCACTAGCGATAAGGCAGGAATCTGGGACCACAGAACCAGCTGAGGAACAAAACAGTCTGAGTTGCTGCTCCAAACCCCGAGGGCCTGTAGGACTAAAAGGGGCTAGGGGCAAGAGAGCAGTCTGTGACCACCACCCCAGGAGGACAGGGAATAGGGGGAAGNGACAGGACACAGCCCTGGGCTCCAGCCACATAGTCCTCCCTTCCTGTTGTCTCAGGATGGTCCTGGCAGGATGCATCTGCCAAAGTTCTAGGGCCAGACCTCCCCCAGGCCATGCTCCCCACTCCCCCCATCAGGAATCCACCCCCTCAAGTGCATATATATGCAATCGAGAACCTGTCAGAGATGCACACTTGTGCACACAGCTAAAGCCACACACATCACTCAGAGAGATGCATATCTGCACACCCAGGCCCACAGATACAAATAGATATGTGTACACAGAAGACCCCTCTTGTACACATGTGCAGACACACATATGTGCATGTGCACATGCATATCTACTAGGAGATGGATGATGGTACAGAACTATGTGAGCCACAGAGCTGGGATCCTGTAGAGCAGGGAGACCTCACCTAATCAGCCGAGGTGTGGAAGGCTGAAGGTGGGTTCACCAGCCAAAGCAGCTTCACTTGTGCATCTGGAGAGGAGCACCATGGGAAGGCCTGAAGGTGTGGAAGAGACCTGGGCAGGCAAAACCCAGAGGAGGCTCGGACAATCAGGCAGAGTGGAGAGAAGCTGGTAGAGCCTAGAAACTGTGAAGAAAGGAACTGTCTGGGACCTGGGAGAGGGCAAGGTCATGGGCAGAGCATGGGTCTAGGACACATGAACCCCTCAGAAGCAGTAGGTACGGATGTGGGATTCAGGAAGGAGGGGGGGGTCTCAGGCAGAGCTGTGGTGGATTTTACACTCCAAATCTCTTCCCCAGTGCCCCGCTCCCTCCATCCCATAGGAGGAGGCCTGAGGCTCCTCCTCTTCCTGCTTGCTGCTGGCGGCTCAGCTCATTTAGGGTCAGAGGTCAGGGAAGCAGTCAAAGTTAGTTGGGATTGGGCTCCATTTGTGGATAGAGACAAGGTTGTGGTGGGGACCAGTGGCCTTGACCAGAGCAAGGGACAGTTTGTGATGGAGATTGGCAGTTGTTGTTGAACCTTTGGGTTGGTGCTGTAGTCAGACTACACAAGGGGAGACAAGGCTATACTGACTAAAAGCCACTAGGCTAGCCCTGCCTTGGGGAAACATCCCAGAAGGCCCAAGTGTGACTGGACAGTGCAGGAGCTGTCATGTGATCCCATAACATAGCATCACTGTAAACTTGTCTTTCACCCCAGGCCTGGCAAATGGTTACTCCATGACCCCTCCAACCCTGAACATCACAGAGGAATCGTATGTCATTGACACCGGGGACAGCCTATCCATAGCCTGCAGGTACTGGCTCCTCCCTACCTGGCAGTCCATGAAGGCTGCCCTAGATTGGGGCAAGAGGTGGCTGGCTGAAGAACCACAAGTCCCCTACTCCCCAGAACAGAGGCCTAGAGGCTGAGAGGGAGTCCTAGGATGTGGTCTCTCCCAGAAGCCCCTCAGAAAGGCACCCTGAACTCACCCAGCCTCCCCTAAAGCCTCTTCCAGGTTACCTACATCCATTCCTAGCCACCTGTCACTAGCCTCAGACCTACCACTGAGGTCCCAGAGCCTCCTCACAGTACCAGCTATTAGAGAAGGCTTATGTTACCAGCCTGCCCATCTATAGCTCCAAGAACTAGGCAAAGAGTCAAGGGATCAGAGAGTGGATCTGTGGAATATAGCCCAAGCCTGGGTTGCCCTTGTTTGGGAAGAGATAATGATAGGCAATGCTCTTAGCCCTTGTGGGAGGCTCCTTGGAGACTGTGGCTCTAGGCTAAAACTGGGGAGGCGAGATCCTCACTTCTACTATCCTCTGCTAGGGGGCAGCACCCCCTTGAGTGGACCTGGCCAGGGGCCCAAGAGGTACTGACCACAGGTGGGAAGGACGGTGAGGATACACAGGTTGTGCAAGACTGTGAAGGCACAGAAGCTAGGCCCTACTGCAAGGTGCTACTGCTGGCCCAGACTCACGCCAACAACACGGGCAGCTACCACTGCTACTACAAGTACATCAAGGCCAGAATTGAGGGCACCACAGCTGCCAGCACCTATGTGTTCGTAAGAGGTGAGGCCTGTCTTGGGCAGGGTCCTGGAGGGTGTAGCTGGTGCCTATGCACAGCCTGCTGACACCAGGCTGTCAGGAGTGAATATGGGGCCTTACTGTGCTCCACATAGAGCAGAAGGCTAGAACTTTACCACCCTGGCCCATGGGGCTCCCCTATACTTCCCCCACCCCAACCGAAGCCAGAGACTCCCTGGGCCGCTGCCTTACCCAACTCCTACTCCATCTCCTCAGACTTTGAACAGCCCTTCATCAACAAACCTGACACACTCCTGGTCAACAGGAAGGACTCGATGTGGGTGCCCTGCTTGGTGTCCATTCCCGGCCTCAACATCACACTGCGCTCGGTACTATCCCCTTCCCCAGCTGCACCCCAGAATCCCACCCTCCTGTGCAATCCCTGGGACAGGCAGCTGACAGTCACTATGTCCCTCCAGCAAAGCTCAGTGCTGCACCCTGATGGGCAGGAGGTGCTGTGGGATGACCGCCGGGGCATGCGGGTACCCACACCACTGCTGCGCGATGCCCTGTACCTGCAGTGCGAGACCACCTGGGGGGACCAGGACTTCCTTTCCAATCCCTTCCTCGTGCATATCACAGGTAGGGGCTGCCACTTCCATCTCACCCAGCCACCACTCTCTGTGCCCCAAGAAGAACAGGGCAGACATACTGTACCCCTGTGCCACTAGTTCCCAGGCACGGGGGCTGTTAGTATCACAGATGGTCTTATCACCCACTGTTCTGCACTCTGTGTATGTTATCCTATGAGAAGTGTGGGAGGTGACACTGTGTGTGTCACCAGGCAATGAGCTCTATGACATCCAGCTGTTCCCAAAGAAGTCACTGGAGCTGTTGGTTGGAGAGAAGCTGGTTTTGAACTGTACGGTGTGGGCTGAGTTCAACTCGGGTGTCACCTTCGACTGGGATTATCCAGGGAAGCAGGTAAGATCAGCAGCTCTGCCAGGTACCTTCTTCCCACTGCACCACCCCTAGGACTCACCATGCCCATGCTACCTGTACCTGGCACATACTGGGCGCCTGTGTGGAGGAGATACAGACTCAGGAACCCAAATGTGATAGGGAAGTTTTCCATCCCAAAGCAAACTCAGGAGCTGAGCATCTAGACCTGCTGGAATTTGGGCAGGAGTGTGTGCCTTGGCTGGGTTGGATCTACCCCTGCCTGCCTGCTGATCCTGGGCTTCCCCTGGGTGTGGCAGGCAGAGCGGGGTAAGTGGGTACCTGAGCGGCGTTCCCAGCAGACTCACACAGAACTCTCCAGCATCCTGACCATCCACAATGTGAGCCAGCACGACCTGGGTCCCTATGTGTGTGAGGCCAACAATGGCATCCAGCGGTTCCGGGAAAGCACAGAGGTCATTGTGCACGGTATGATCTGGGAGGCTGAGGTCATTGTGCCCGGCATGGGATGGGATGGGACCAGTATCATGGAGCCTGGAGAACAAGGGTCCTTGTGCAGTGTGGGTCAGAGGTCATGATGCACCTGAGCAGCAGGGGCCAGCCAAAAGGAAGGAAGGGCTGTGAGGGGAAACCCTGCCCAGCTTCTACCCAGCTGGACAGCAAGGCAAGCTCCAGTCTGCAGGGGGAGGCTGGGAAGCCTGGTGGATGGGAGCTCAGCCCCAAGTTTACACTCTTGCCTCCTGTTTGGCAGAAAAGCCCTTCATCAGTGTCGAGTGGCTCAAAGGACCTGTCTTGGAAGCCACAGCCGGTGACGAGCTGGTGAAGCTCCCTGTGAAACTGGCAGCATATCCCCCACCGGAGTTCCAATGGTAATAGCCTGGGCCCCCTCCCCCTGCTGCCCTGCCAGGCTTAACACAAGGACTGGCCAAAGAGTGAGAAGGACAATGTCCTTCCCCATCAGATCATTAGCCCTGAATCTCAGAAGGGGATCTGTCCCTGCCCATCGGGACCTGCATACCCTGAAACCCAGGTGGAACCCTTACTAAACAGAGCCCTTAAAGGGAATGCACACATTCTGCTAGAAGGAAGGTTAGCCCTAGAGCTGCTAAACCCCAAAATGTTTAAATACCAGGTTCTGGGAAGTGGAGTGTAATGGACAGTATGGGGTTTTATATACCTGCTTCCTGCATCCCCTCAGACTCTCTGAGGCCCTGCCAGCTGGATCTCCACACACTGAGGAAACTCAGGGTCTGCCCTGCCGTGGCTTGTTCTCTTGGCTCCCTTCCTATAAGGGTTACTCTCTGAGAACCTTCTGACCCACAGATTTGAGATGTCATGAGACTGATAAACTGTTATGGAGCCTGGCTCTGAGATACACGGTAGTGAGAGGCCTGCAGGAGAACTGAGAGCTAGGCTTTCCCTACAGGATGTGCCCAGGGCACAGAGGGGACTCTCAATGATGGCTGCATCCTTCTAGATGCTCCCAGGAGAGTACAGCATCTTCCTAATCCTCCCTTACACTCTGAGCTATTGCCTTGATTCCATCATGATAGATCCTACTGCAGCCTCCGTCTACATTGTACAGATAAGAAAATGGGCCAGAAGAGGGACAAGCATTCCCTCTTGAGCCCCAGGTCTCCTGGGAGAAGTTCCTGTTCTATCTTTTCTTGCCAACCCAGAGCAGCCCTGCCCTTCCAAGCTTGAGGCACCTTACACCTGGTAAGAGGTTCTGGTGCCAGGACAAGCAGAGGCCCCAAAAGTCCTCAGGCAGGACCCACTGGCCCTAGGCTGGAAGCTGGCTTCTGGGAAGGCTGAGGGTGTCCCTGTCATGAGCCTTGCGACCCTGAATCCTCCTTCATCTAAGGCCATAGCTTTGAGCCATATAGTAACACATGCCATAGTACCAGAGGGAAAGTCCTGAAGACACTGATGAAGTTAGGAGCATCTCTTGCATAAATGCAACTTTTGGAGTCCTAGAGTCCTCTGACCTCCAAGGCCAGCAGGACTGAGCCTGCTCTCAGTGTAGCTTTCCACAGGAACATACTCACCTTCTCTGACTTTTCTACTCCCACTTAGCTAACATCTTCCTCTCAGAAGTGTGCAGCTGTCCCAGGGCTCTGGTGTTCATCACAGTCCCACAGGTGACCACTGTTCAAGTGACATAATGATGGAGTTACTCTAAGTCAGCGAATGATGGATAGTCCAGTAGACAGACAGACAGGCTGAGTCTTTGGCCCAATGTGCCCAGCAAGGTGCTGGCACTGTGTCAGTGAGCCTTTGAAATTCCTGCAAGTACAGTTTCCAGATGAAGACACTGAGGCTTGGGACAGTTAAGGGATCTTCCCTGGGTCACATACCTGACAAAGTAAAAAGCCTGGGGTTTCAGAAGCCTTCTGCAGCACAGCCAGGCATATAGCACAGCCTTGATTCTGCCCCTGTCTATGACCCCAGGCAAGTCACATGCCTCTCTAAGCCCTGACTGCTGTCACAGTTGAGAGTAGGATCCCTAAATCCTTTATCTTAGATCTTTACCTAAGAGATGTGCCTTCTCAGGGCTGCCAGTCATGGCCTAGCCTACCCAGAAGGAAGGGGCCTGGGAGAACTAGCTCCAAGCCCAGCACTCAGGCTGCAGAAACAGTCCAGGGTGTGAGGCATTTGCTTTCACATGCAGCAGAGGCCTAGAGTGGGGCACTATGTAAACGGGATACAGCAATGAATTGTCCCTGTCCCCACTGAAGCTCACAGCTCAGTGAGAGGAGAGTCAACCAACAGACACTTGCATAAAACTCAGTGTGCCAGATAGGAGTGTCACTAAGTGACAGAACACTGGCATAGGATGTGGAGGTCCTGGGTTTGATCTAGAAGAGAAAAGGAAGGAAGGAAGGAAGGAAGGGAGGAAGGAAGGAAGGAAAGAAGGAAGGAAGGAAGGAAGGAAGGAAGGAAGGAAGGAAGGAAGGGGAATGGGGCAGGCAGAGCCAGATAACAACCATCTTTGAAGAGCCAGTACCCCAGCCCCAGGGAAGGAAGGAGAGAACCATGCAAATTGTCATCTACAGAAAGAGCATCCAAACTAGTATAACAGTAAATCAAAAGCCCTGTGAAGGCTACATGTCAGAACTCACAGAAGCATCCACAGCCAGGTGTCAGAGAACCAGGCAATGGCCACTCCATGTGCTTGGCTGTTGCTATCTCTTTGCTCATCGGTACACACTGTGAGAAAGAAGAGGGTCCCACCGAGGGCATTGTAGTCAGTCTCTGATGCTGAAGGCCAGTAGGTGTGGAGGAACTTCATGGGATGAACTGGCCAACTGCCTTCCTCATCTCTAGGCCAAGCTCACAGACAGGATGAAGAGAGGGTAGCTGCCCTTAGCAGAAACTAGTTGCCAGGGCTGAGGGGATGTCAGAGGACTTAGGGGTGAGTTCAGAAGTGCCACTGCAGTGATGGTCCTGAAGGTCAGTGACATTGCTGATCTGGCCACATAAGTTATGACAGTGGGTTGATTCAACCTAGTCCAGAACTTTCGTCTGCCTCTCCTGAGACCAGGGACTTTTGTCCACCCCACACTCCTGCTGCCCTCCTTGGTCTGGTACAGGAGAGGCCTCTTGCTCTAGCCTGACCTATCAAGACAGGCCACGTGCCTTCTCTTCCCACCTCTAGCAGTATATGTGGCACTTCATATGTGTGTGTTCTGCAGCCACAGAACCAATGAACATTGAATGGAAAATATCTTCCTTCCCTGGGGCTGGGGTACTGGCTTTTCAAATGTGTCTGTACCAAGCATACAGACACAGTCTGGAGCTTCTGTTTTTGTCCTAGTCCCCGAGCATGTGACTATCACAACCTCTTATGTAACACAGTGTCCTGAGTGTCAGATGTCATCTCATGATGATTTACAATATATAGAAGGGCGTCTATAGCTTATGTGCAAATTCTATGCTACTTTACAGAAGGGACTTGAGCTTTGGGTATTTGGGGTTTTGTTTTGTCTTGGTTTATTTACTTTTAATTAGCATACAAAGTATAGGATTCATTATGGCATCCTCAAACAAAATTTGTTCTTGTTGATGCCATCAGGTATTTTAGATGATATATTAAAGATTTTGGTGGCCAACAGGAAACCAAGAACCACTCTCATTGGAGGGCCTGCAAATACCAGCACAGAGCTGGCATAGGGTCCACAGAGCTTCTGAATTCCCTTCCTCTGCCAGGTACAAGGACAGAAAGGCAGTGACTGGGCGTCACAATCCACATGCTCTGGTGCTCAAAGAGGTGACCGAAGCCAGTGCCGGCATCTACACTCTCGCCCTGTGGAACTCTGCAGCTGGTCTGAGGCAAAACATCAGCCTGGAGCTGGTGGTGAATGGTATAGGCTGGAAGGATGGGAGAAGGGATGAGTCCCAGGGTGCGTGGGGTGGCGATGAGAGCCAGCTGACTGGCTGCTTGCCTATGCCCCTAGTGCCTCCCCACATCCATGAAAAGGAAGCCTCCTCACCCAGCATCTACTCCCGCCACAGCCGCCAGACCCTCACCTGCACCACCTATGGGATACCTCAACCTCTCAGTGTTCAGTGGCACTGGAGGCCGTGGACACCCTGCAAGACATTTGCCCAGCGCAGCCTGTGAGTATGTCCCCCACCACACCCCATTCTCTGCTGCTGCACACAAAATCTTAGCTCATCCATGTCATCCCTTTATAGGTGAGGAAACAGGACCAGAGAAGGGAGACAAATTTCCCAAGGTCAAAGCTGTAAGCCACAGAGCCTGCCTAAGTGCTGAGCCATGCTCCCTACACCCAGCTCAATGTCAAAAGGACAAGAGGAGCTGGGTGGGTGTGGTGGCACAGGCCTTGTACCCAAACACTTGGGAGGTGGAGGCAAGAGGATCAGGGATTGAAGGTCCTCCTTGGCTACATAGTGAGCTCAAAGCCAGAATAACAGAGAACAAAAGGAACAGGGGAACGTGGAAGGCCATTCTGGCCAGAGATAAATTAGGCATACAAGGAACAGGAGAGGATGAGGGTGNCACATGAACAGGAACTTTGAAGTGGTTAGGGAGGCAGTGAAGGGCATTCAGGAGGAGAATGACAATTCANGTTTGCCAATTTAGTGAAAGACTCTGTGGTCACGTGCTAGGGAATGAACAGAGACCAGGAACCAGGCAGGAAAGGAGTCTAGCCCCACCTGCTGGCCCAGGGGCTGTGGCTCCAGAGCAATCAGTGGGGAAGCTCAGAAGTGGCCTGTGGGCCTGAGAGAGCTTGACATATGCAGGGCTCTTAAGGGACTCTTGTGNACCACATGACCTGTAGCTCACACTGGTGCCTCCATCTTTGCCTCTTCTGGTAATCCACTATTANGCTCTGTGCCAAATGAAGATCCTGGGATGCTCCCTCCCCACTCTTCAGATAGGCAGACGAGATCTCCTCTGGCCCCACTTGCCTCATCTCAACAGAAGACGAAGCCCTGGGCATGCCTAGGAGGAAGATGCAGCTGGGATGGAGGTCATGGGGCTGAGTGGTGACTTGTGGTCCTCCTGGAAATGGGGTGAGCACATGCAAGGTGGTCTCTGAAGAAAGGCACACAGCAAATGTAGGACAGAGCAGGGTCTGTGTAAAGGAAGGATTGCAGGGCTGCAACTGTGTTCCAGCCCCCACGTTGCCCCTGTTCGCAGGCCTGAGGGCTGTCTCTTGCCCACTGCAGTGTGAGACAATGTCTGAGGATAACAAAGGTGTGACCNTCCTCATCCCCAGTCTAGGTCATCCCTGTCCTTATTCCCGATTTGTCCTTGTCTCTCTTGATCCATGGCAGCCGGAGGCGGCTGCAGAGGGACCGCATGCCACAGTGCCGAGACTGGAGGGAGGTGACAACTCAGGATGCTGTCAACCCCATCGAGAGCCTGGACACCTGGACAGAGTTTGTGGAGGGGAAAAATAAGGTACAGACCATATGCAGAGAAAGCCCCAGCTGCAGACCAGCTGNGGTGATGAGAGTAAACACAGAGGAGGGAGGCTGGGTGAGTTCCCACTTGCTTATGCTCAGATGCCCACCTGACCTGCCGAGCTTTGGGAGCTGCAGCTGACAGCCAGGTGACCTATCTGNCCTCTCTGGGCCCCAGCTTCCCTGCCTGCATGTGCGCCAGGCCTTCCCAGACAAGGAAGCTGAGATCCAGGAGGAGAACCCAGCTGCCCACAAGTCCTAAGGCTGGAAGGGGATGGGGCTGGGGGCTGACTAGGTCTCCATAGAAGGCTGGTGAGCTGTTGACCAGGAGGGGGAGGGGGACTGAACAAAGGCACCCACTTCCTACAGTCACTTCCTGTTTTCCTACACACCTCCAGAGCCTCTTCCTGTTCCAGGCCCGGCCAGGAAGTGCCCGGCTTGGGGTGGGGGTGGGGGTCTTTGGATGGTAGGCAGGGCCTATGGCCCTCTCTCCTCCCCTACTTTTCAAACTTCCTACTCCCTAAGGGCAGAGTTTTTCTAGAATCCTGGGATACCTCCATACACATACATATACACGCCTCCTCTACTAACCTGGACCTTGAAGAAGTGTTATATGCCTTTGGACTAATGTGGGCACATCACAAAGACCTTGAACAGTGACCAGCTACTGACCTTAGGCCATAATTTAGAAACTTGCCCTGATGTGATTCATTACAGTCTGAATTTTAACCTTTNCTTAGAGAGGCCCAGTCACCAAACTGGCTTTTGACCCCTCAACATGGCCAGTCTGAGACATGGCACAGATAAGTCCCCTTGGTCTGACCAGCTGTCCATACACTGTTTCTTGGCTTTTCTGAGGTGACACCTCTCTACTGCCTCCTCATCTGGGCTGTCTCTAGACTTTGGCCATTGTCAGCCCAAACCCGTTTCCCCATTACTAGTGGACACATTAGCCTCTTTGAAGAAGAGGAGGGTCTAGGCAGACAGTGGAGCCTTATGCCTCTGTTCTGGGTAGACGGTGAGCAAGCTGGTGATCCAGGATGCCAACGTGTCAGCCATGTACAAGTGTGTGGTCTTCAACAAAGTGGGCCAGGATGAGCGTCTCATCTACTTCTATGTCACCAGTGAGTAACCCGATTGTCCCCAGGGAGTACCACTTCATCTAGGCAAGCCTGGGTGTCAGGAATGAGCTTACTGAGTTTCTGGTGACCATGGGAGCACCCAGCCCCTGGCACACCACCATGCCACAGAGTGATAAATTTAGGGAATAATAATATATTAGGGATAATTTAGGGATATAATAAATAATAATAATAAATTTAGGGATAATTTAGGGAAGCTCAGCCTATAGACTGGGTGCTGATGTAGTGGGAATGGTTACCCACTACCCTCAGCAAAGAGAAATCCCACCCTTTCTCAGTTTAGAGTCCTGTGAGTCGTGTGTGCATTTGGGGGGAAAAAAATCCCATCATTTACTCAGATTTTCAAATGGGTTAGTGACCTCTAGAAAGAAAGGGGTCACAGGAGGTGACATTTACTGGGTTTAGGAGTATGGATGAAGTCTCCTGAAAGGACAGATGGAAATCGAGAGAATGACTCTGACAAAAGCTAGTGAAATCATTCCAAGGAAAAGCCAGGGTCAGGGTGTGGTCAGCACAAAAGAGAACGAGGTCGGTTGGGTCTGATGTTAAGAGTTTAAGGACCTGGGCTCCTGGAAGTATGTGGACAGCTTCCTGCTTGGAGCATAGCTAGAAGAGTCCAAAAGGTGGGAATGCAGGAGGAGCCTAACCCCGAGGGGTGGGGCTGACTTCCAAGAGGCGGGGGTCCTTTGATTAGGGAGGGGAAGAAAAAGGAGAGGAAGGGGGTTTAGATAGTGTCAAACCCTGGATGCACTCTATGTACACCCTTGATTGAGAACTGAGTGCGTTCCAAGATCAGTGGTGAAGAGGGAGACCCACACTACGGTTGGTGTAGGTGAGCAAACACCGAGACGGTGTCTCTCGGGTTCCTCTCTCCTCCCCAGCCATCCCGGACGGCTTCAGTATCGAATCAGAGCCTTCCGAGGATCCCTTAGAAGGCCAGTCCGTGCGCCTCAGCTGCCGGGCGGACAATTACACTTACGAGCATCTGCGCTGGTACCGGCTCAACCTCTCCACGCTACACGATGCTCAGGGGAACCCCTTACTGCTCGACTGCAAGAACGTGCACCTGTATGCCACGCCCTTAGCAGCCAACCTAGAGGAGGCGGAGCCCGGAGCCCGCCACGCCACCCTCAGCTTGAATATCCCCCGAGTGGCGCCCGAGGATGAGGGTGACTACGTGTGTGAGGTGCAGGATAGGCGCAGCCAGGACAAGCACTGCCACAAGAAGTACCTGTCTGTGCAGGGTGAGGTGGGCGTGGCAAGCCGGAGAGGGCGGGGCCACGTTTCTCAGCCTTTGCAGCTTCTACTTTTGCAACCTTATCCGGCACAGCCCTGGGTGGTCGAATCACAAACCTGGGTTTCAGGAGCACCCCTACCGCCCAAACTAGGCATAGAAGTGCTCAGTCCTTCGCATGCTCAGTCCTTGATCCTTCAGCGCCATGCCACCCTCCTCACCCTTGCATCTTCCACTACCACATCCCTACTTTAGCCCCGCACTGCGCCATCCCGAGGTACCCTCTTGGTTTCTGCGCCTTCATTTAATTCCCTCTCCACCCTGCCCCAGCCCTGGAAGCTCCTCGGCTCACGCAGAACTTGACTGACCTCCTGGTGAACGTGAGCGACTCGCTGGAGATGCGATGCCCGGTGGCCGGAGCGCATGTGCCCAGTATTGTATGGTACAAAGATGAAAGGCTCCTGGAGAAAGAGTCTGGTAGGATAGGTGGCCTTGGACGACAGGCAGGGTCCGGAGGTCTGCAAGGCCGATGTCCGCATACCAACCTGAGCTGGAACCTTCATCCTACCGCTTGCAGGAATTGACTTGGCAGACTCAAATCAGAGGCTGAGCATCCAGCGCGTGCGCGAGGAAGATGCGGGTCGTTATCTGTGCAGTGTGTGCAATGCTAAGGGCTGCGTGAACTCCTCTGCCAGCGTGGCCGTGGAAGGTGCGTCCCTGCCTGGCTCTGTTCAGCCCACCTCACACACTCAACTGGCACTCTCCTGTGGCCACTTAGTGAAGTGGTACCCGAACAGGAGGGGCACTTCCTGTTGGGTACATACTCCTTCTCACCCGCCCACCATCTACCCACCCAGGCTCCGAAGATAAAGGCAGCATGGAGATTGTGATACTTATTGGCACTGGCGTCATCGCTGTCTTCTTCTGGGTCCTCCTCCTCCTCATCTTCTGTAACATGAAAAGGGTGAGGGTCTCCCCCCTGGGGAGGTTCTCTCCATCACCTAATGGGGCTTGCTGTTTCCCCATTCCATTCTCATCCCAGCAAACCCTTAAGATTCCCATCCTGGTTCACCTGTCAATGTCCTGCCCTGGGAATCCTCCCCACCCTTTCATGCTGGGTTCCAAACGGAGCAGAGGTTGTCTGTTGACCTGCCCCCTCCTTGACTGAGAACTCAGAAGCAAGTGCCATTTGTCCTAGGCAAAATGTATCCAAACTACAGTGCTATGTCCAAATCAATGAGCTGTCTCCACCCCCACCCCCAGCCTGCCCATGCAGACATCAAGACGGGCTACCTGTCCATCATCATGGACCCCGGGGAGGTGCCTTTGGAGGAGCAGTGTGAATACCTGTCCTATGACGCCAGCCAGTGGGAGTTCCCCAGGGAAAGGTTACACCTCGGTGAGGCCAGCACCCAGCTTGCCCCACCCAGCATGCACTGCCTGGCAGAGACAGCTTCAGCTGCCACAGGGTCAGGCAGACTGAAGTGACAGAAATTCTTCCATTCTTAGAACTTCTGCCAGGATGGCCCTCCTAGTCCCCACCTGGCCTGACCAGTTCCAGCTGGGCCTGAGTCCCCAGAACCACAGCCAGGGCTCCCAGTTCCCAGGCCCCCGAGGTCATTTCCTGCCGCTCTGAGCAGGGTGGACCTGTCCCACCTGCCTGGAGAGGATGCTGGGGCCTTCCTGTCTGTCTCTCCCCAGTTCTCCAGCTCTCCCTCTCTAAGACTCCACTCCTATTCCCTTCCTGTTTGGCAGAGAAACTTTCATTTTCCTCCTGCCCCAAGCTCTTGGGACAGGTCACCCCTGCTGTCCACCCCTCTCCATCCTCACATCCCACCCCTTGTACAGCTCACCTGGAACTGGTCCCCTGCCTCCACAGGGAGAGTCCTAGGCCACGGGGCTTTTGGAAAGGTGGTGGAAGCCTCAGCTTTTGGCATCAATAAAGGCAGCAGCTGTGACACCGTGGCCGTGAAGATGCTGAAAGGTGTGAGGCTCACGGGTAGAAGGGGTTGTGCAGCTAGGGGGAGGGGGAGGTGCTCTGGGTGGGGCAGTGATGCAAGAACAAGAGGGGAAACACTCAGAGCTACTATTATCCCAGCCACGACTCAACAGAAAGGCATAGGAAATCAGATCCAAGCCTCTACCGGAACCCTCTGCCTCTGTAGGGTCAAGCAGCATGTGCTAGGGACTCAGCGCAGCCTGCACTCCCAGCACCAGCGCTGAGCATGCCTTTGCTAAGTCAGTGTCTCAAGAGGGTTGAGCAAATTGGGGAAAATACCAGGGCAGGGTTGGCATCGTGCTGTGCCCCCCCTTTGTCTCCTCCAGAGGGCGCTACTGCCAGCGAGCACCGTGCCCTGATGTCAGAGCTCAAGATCCTAATACACATCGGGAACCACCTCAATGTGGTCAACCTCCTGGGGGCGTGTACCAAGCCCAATGGTATGGAAAAGAGATGCCCTGGGGAAAGGACCTGGCAGTGGGCACTGGCACTCTCACTACGGATGGGACGAGCCATGCGGGTCCTGGGGCGGGCCCACGTTGAATGGATGGTAGAGGCGCGGTGCCGCTGCGCTGCTGGCATCACCAAGTTCCTGGCTTCTGCTCCGCCGTGTTATAGGCCCTCTCATGGTGATCGTGGAATTTTGCAAGTATGGCAACCTCTCCAACTTCTTGCGTGCCAAACGGGAGGCGTTCAGCCCCTACGCGGTAAGTGGACACACCAGCCTGCTTCGGGAGCGGAGTTAGAGAGCAGATGAGCACCAGGGTTGGCTGGAGATTGGAAGTCCGAGGCACCGTTGGGATGAGGCAGGCCAGCTTTACACTTCGCTTTGGCAGGAGAAATCTCCCGAGCAACGCAGGCGCTTCCGCGCGATGGTAGAAGGCGCCAAGGCTGATCGGAGGAGACCTGGAAGCAGCGACAGGGCCCTGCTCACGCGGCTCCTGATGGGCAAGGGAGGAGCACGGAGGGCCCCCCTTGTCCAAGAAGGTAACAGCCTGGCTTCCTCTTGCCGCACAGTTAAAGCCTCGCAATTAGCACCCAGGGATAATCTAGCCTGCGACCCTCGGAGCAGGAGTTTCTATGGGAGAACTGTAATGCCCTCTGCTTCGCGAAGGGAAGACATCCAAGAGGCAGGCAATGAGATTTAACTTGCGTATCACAGGATAAACAGCAGTGCCTTGCAGACAGGGTCAGGGAGAGGTACAGTGCCAAATAGCAGGTGCAAAAGTGGATGCCCCAGAGAGCATGCAGGTAACAGGTATAAACAGTGTGCATAGTGTCTGGAGTCTCCAGGGCCTGGCCGGGAGAGCCACGGTCAGGGGTGGGTGCACAAATGTGAATTCTGGAGCTGAGATGGAAGGTGAACTACTGAAGAAGTGCCTCCTGAGCTCCCCTCCTTCTGTGCAGCTGAGGACCTGTGGCTAAGCCCGTTGACCATGGAAGACCTTGTCTGCTACAGTTTCCAGGTGGCCCGGGGAATGGAGTTTCTGGCTTCCCGCAAGGTAGGTCCTCAGAACCCCACCAGGTCCTTTTCAGAGGAGAAGGGTACACACCCCGTGGTATAGATATGCCCAGTCGTAATTTTACTCCACAGTGGCCTTGGGATCAATTCAGTTCTGTCCCATTTTGGAGGAAACTCAGCCCAAAGTAATGAATTCCCTGCCCCAGGTCTCCAGGCTAAGCACTGGCCATGGAATCAGCATGTCTGAGTCCCCAAGTCATTGAGGTGTCCTCAATTTCATGTCCTCTTCCATTAATTTCTCCCCAAGTGAGTAAGACGCAGGCGGGACAGGGTATACCCTAGGGCACCTCAGAGCTCTAGGCTGAGATGTCACCCTGGGGGTTGAAGCTAAACTCATTGCCACCTCCCTCCCTTCACCCCCAGTGCATTCACAGAGACCTGGCTGCTCGGAACATCTTACTGTCAGAAAGTGACGTAGTGAAGATCTGTGACTTTGGTCTTGCCCGGGACATCTACAAAGACCCTGACTATGTCCGAAAGGGCAGTGTGAGTGCAGGCCACGAGGGACAGGGGACTTGGGGTGGGTGAGGAGAGGGAAACCACAGACCAACTGTCCACCTGGTCTGCCAGGCTACATGCCCAGCTGCTGGGAGACTCACTATACCTAGGAGCTCACCAAGTGTGCTGGTTTCTTGTCTTATTGCTTTGATGAAACACTTGACAAAATCAACTTGAGGAAGAGTTTATTTTGGCTAAAAGCTCCAGGGGATACAGTATATCATGGCATAGAGGGCATAGGTCCAGAACAGGAGACCGCTGCTCACGTGGCATCAGTGAGGAAGGGGGCAGTGATGAACGCTTGTGCCCTGCTCAGCTTGGCTTCCTTCCACTTCTCAATGTTTGCCTGGCTTCTCTCTTTTTCTCCTTTTATTCAGCTTGGGACCCAAGCACACGGAATAGTACCTCCCACATTTAGGCTGGGTCTTTCCGTTCAATCAGCCTATTCTAGGTAATCCTTCACAGACAGGTCCAGACACAGTGGCAGGGCTACTGGCAGAGCTCAGAGAAGGGTGCTTGAATGAGTGACCATAGCTGAGTAAGGGATTGTGCCAGGGAGAGGAAGAAAGATGGCTGGAGAGAGGAAATGATCAGGGTGAGTCCGGGGTGTGGTGTGATGGCTACTCTACCAGGAGCTGAAACCCCACAGAAGGCTTTTGTCCTTCACACTAACTCACAGGTGTGGGAAGCAAATGCAGGTGAGGAGCAGATTCTGCCCCTCCCCCTGTAAGCTGTCAGGAGAAGGGACTGGGAACAAACACTAGGTTGGAAGCAGAGGCCAGTCTGGAAGGGATCCCAGATGAGGCCATAAGGTGGAGGGAGACAGACGATGGGGAAGCATGACTGAGAGCTTGAAGGCGGGAGCGAGAATGAGAACTCTGCTTCCGGTGTGGGGACAATGTGAGTTGATAAGTGTTTGTCAAGAGGAGATACTGGTGTGCAGGGCTACATTACCTCGGGAGGCTGAGTTAAGTCTCTACAATCGGAGGAGCAGATACAAGATCCACCCTCAGGAGACGGCTGTAGGGAAGCATGCCTGAGCTAAAGAGGATGGAGCAGGAGGATCACAAGTTCAAGGCCAGCCTGGAGTACACAAGAAAGAGGGGGGAGAGGGAGAAGGAGAGGATAAGAGGGAGAAGAGGAGAGGGAGAGTTAGGGAGAAAGAGGAGAGAAGAAAGGTAAAGGGGAGAGAGACACTGGAGAAGAGAGGGGAGAGAGAGACAGGAGAAGAGAGGGGAGAGAGAGAAAAAAATGGAAAGGGGATGTGGANGAGAAAGGGAGAGAGAGAGAGAAAGAAGATGAAGATATCTGGGAACAAAGGACAGCTGTTGGGAAGAGAGAGAGGAGAAAGACAAAAAAAAGAAGGAAGAGAGGGAGGGAAGGAGGGAAAGGGGGAAGAGAGAAGGAGGGGAGAGAAGGAAGGAGATGGAGAGGGAGGTGGAAAGGGATCTGGGCATCCAGGACAACTACGGAGAAGACACTTTCAATCCTCACAGAAGGAACTTGGGATCGTGGGTATTCTGGTGTCTGGCCTTAGCCCCCTCTCCTCCACCACCGGACATATTTCTTTCTGCCACTCAGGCTCGACTGCCTCTGAAATGGATGGCCCCTGAGAGCATCTTTGATAAGGTGTACACCACGCAGAGTGATGTGTGGTCCTTTGGAGTGCTGCTGTGGGAGATTTTCTCCCTGGGTGAGTAAAGGACAAGGTGTCTATCCAGGAGAGGGAAGGGGGTCACCTGCCTCTGGGGGCTGCTCACACAACTGTAGCTGTGTTTGGATCTATTAGCCCAGGGCCTTCTGGGGCAAGTAATGGGTCACAGAGCGCCCATCCACTCACCTGCCTCTGCCCAACCTGGCCCAGTCTTCCAGAGGACTTTGCCTCCAAAAGGGGCTTCCTTTGCACCACTTNGGTGCTGAGCAGGGCAAAACCCTGGTTCACATGGCAACCTCCTCACCACGGGTCCCAAAGGGAGCTCAGTTATTCATTTAGTGTAGTAATCACTGTTCTATCGCTGTGAAGAGAAACAATGATCAGGGCAACTCTTAGAAAGGAAAGCATTTAATCAGGGGCTTGCTTACAGTTTTAGATGGTTAGCCCATTATTATCATGGCAGGGAGCATGACAGCATGGAGGGGAGCATGGCCCTGGAGAACTAGCTGAGAGCTACATCTTGATCCTTAGCAGCAGACAAAGACTGGGGCCTGGCATGGACTTTTGAAACCTCAAAGGCCACCACCCCCAGGGACACATTTTCTCCATCAAGGCCACACCTCCTAATCCTTGTAATCCTTTCAAACATTTCTGCTCCCTGGTGACCAAGCATTCAAATANATGAGTCTTTGAGGGCCATTCTCATTCAAACCACCACACTCAGTTACACCTGCTTACACAAATCCCACTGGAAACAGGATGAAGAAGGCCTCATGAAGGGTAGAAGAAGACAATGAGCAAAACATAAATGTCACTGCATGGCAGCCGTGAAACATTGTCACTAAAAACAAGAGCAGGAANGTTCTAGAAAGTTCAGGGGCCCCTGGTCTGCTGGGTGAGCCAGGAGTCAGGCCACATGAGGAGGGGCTGGAATGCAGCTCAGTGGGCTTAGCATGCCTCAGGGGAGTCTATCTCTAGCAACACACACAACCCACAAATAAATAACAGAGAGGTGGGGTAGAGGCAGGTGGCCTGAGAGGAGCAAGGGCACACCAGTTCAGTGGTCCTCATGAGTTGGAAGTGGACAAATTGGTGAGCAGGGTGATCAAGAGATGCAAAAGGACTTCACTGAACAGGTCCTGTGAGGCTGTAGCCCTATCCCAGGAACTAGTCTCACAAATGCACATTGACTATGTGGATGCTCGTGGCTCCCTAGCAAACAAGCAACTTCACCAATCCTATTTTAAAGATGTATTTATTATTTTGTTTTGTTTATTTATTTATTTATTTATTTATTTATTTAT
>LZPO01008172.1:15197-30753 GCA_001675575.1 Neotoma lepida | reverse complement strand
AGAGAGAGAGAGAGAGCACAGAGAGAAAGAGAAAAAGAGAAAGGGGGGGGACAGAGAGAGAGAGAAAACTTGGAGCCAGTGAGACAGCTCAGTGGATAAAATTGTAACCTGAGCTCAATCCCCTCCACACAGTGGAAGGAGTTAATTGACTCCAAATTTTTCTCTGACCTCCAAACACACACTGTGACATTCATGTATATTCATATGTATGCATATGTGTGTGTGAGAGAGAGCTCACATTCCAACAGCCTAGGCCACAGATGACCCTGTGGAAAGTGTCATTGAAAGAGGTTAGGATGCGGGGACAGGAAGCTGGCAGGGGTCCACTCAGATCTGGTCACATATAGTGCAGTTCTGGGAAGTTCAGCAAGTATGTCTGTTTGTAAGTGAGGAGACTGGCTTGCAAGGCCTGAGCTCCAGTGGCCAGTGGCTTGGAGTCAATGCTCCAGCTTCAGACCTAAGTCCATCCAGAAGGGAGCATGGCTCCTGGACTCAGTGAGCTGTGGCCCCAGGAGAGGGGGTGGTAAGGCCATCAGGGAGCGGCCCCTGAGCAGACCACAGATACCTGAGCTTATGTCTCCAGCACTCAGTGAAGACCTCTGGGAACAGCTCTGAGATGCCAGTTTCTGCCTCCTAGGGGACTCAGAATGAGCACATCTCAGCCTATTGCCTTTCAGTCTGTAGTGTCCCACAGGCCAGACACAGCTGCTCCCCTCCAGGCCTCCACCATCAGGCCATAGTTTCTTCTCCCTTCGTGTCAGAGATGTGGCCCTCTCTGCACATTCTGATGGGCTGGAAACCACTCACCTAACTCGGTTCCCATGGGGACAGGTATAAGGCTCAGCTTCCTCAACACCTGACCAGGCTGGGACAGAGCTGTCCTGCAGGAGAGCCTCACATGTGGCCCACAGGCCTGGCTGGTTCTCTCCCCACAGGATAACCAGACAGACAGCGGGATGGTGCTGGCCTCGGAGGAGTTTGAGCAGATAGAAAGCAGGCATAGACAAGAAGGCAGCTTCAGGTAAGGGCCTCCAGAAGTGGGCATGCCATCCTCGGGAGGGCCCTGAGCGGGAGCCTGCTGATGCAGCTGGGGCCTGGCAGTGCTCTGGCACTCTTGCCCAAAAGATTTTGTGCCTTCCTATGTTCTCTGTGTGTTCAAAGTGAGCGTCTCTGAGACCCAAATCACTGCTCCACCCAGTGCTCTGCCCACTCCCCACTACCCACCATGCACCACCAAAGGGATGACTGCTGTGGAAATCCAAATCTCCACACCTCCTTAAAAAAACAGTTCCTTGAGGAGCTAGAATGAAGGCACTCAGCTCATGCCTGTGATGCACCTGAGGGAGTGTGTGTGTGTAACTGTGTGTGTGTGTGCATGTGTGTGTGCATGTGTGTCTGTGTGGGTGTGCATGTGTCTGTGTGGGTGTGCATGTGTGTGTGCATGTGTGTGGGTGTGCGTGGGTGTGTCTGTGTGGGTGTGTCTGTGCGTATGTGTGGGTGTGTCTATGTGTATGTGTGTCTATGTGTGTCTATGTGTCTGTGTCTATGTGTGTCTGTGTGTATCTATGTGTGTGTGTATTTGTGTTTGTGTGAGTGTGTCTGTCTCTGTGTCTATGTGAGTTTGTGTCTGTGTGTATATGTGTATCTCTGTGTGTGTCTGTGTATATGTGTGTGTGTTTGTTTCTGTGTATGTGTCTGTGTCTCTGTGTTTCTCTGTATGTCTGTGTGTCTGTGTCTGTGTCTTTGTGTATCTGTATGTTTGCGTCTGTGTGTATGTGTGTCTGTGTGTGTATATCTATGTGTGTGTGTGTGTGTGTGTGTGTGTGTGTCTATGTGTCTGTCTGTGTGTGTCTCTGTGCATGTGTCTCTGTCTCTGTGTTTCTGTATCTATTGTGTGTCTATGTGTGTTTGGGTGTGTGTTCTTGACATACCATGTCGAACAGAACCAAGCCTGAGCCACAGTAGGAGAGTCAGCTGGGGATAGTCCCATGAAAGCAATGTGTCACACAGACAGTGAAGAATGGAGAAGGCAAAGGGCCTGGCACAAGTCTGAGGCTTCAGAGGCAGCTATCTTGGGAAAGCATTGCTTCTGACAGATCGGTGAGCTGGAAGGGATTGCTGCTTGGTGATGAGGAAAGAAGAAAGTTCTAGAAGATAATGACCTTACAGAAGTAAGATGATGTCCATAATTCAGAGGAAGAGAGAGAGAGAGAAAGAGGCTAGAAGAGAAAGAGGAAGAGAAAACATTTGTTCATTGCAGAAACTGCACCTCTCCAGAACAGCAGCAGAGGGCGCTACTGTTGGCACAGGTTTCCCTGGAAATGCTTCATGATGAGCCGTTAAAAGGAGCAGCAAATCACTGGGCAGGTGCATTCATTTGNCTGGTGAATGTTCCCCACACACTTAGGACAGACTGTGGATGGGAGGAGTCTATAGGGAGGAAGAGGGAGTTGACTGGGAGGAGTCTATAGGGAGAAAGAGGGAGTTGACTTGCCGGGGTCCTTCCCACCTCTTTTAACCCCTGGACCACACTCTTCCTATGGGATGTCAACTCCTCCTCACTTCGAATTACATCATTTTTTCAAGCAACCATTCAGGATGCAGACCCCACACTCTGCAGAGCCATGTTCCTCCAAGCCTATGGGTGGAAGGAGATCTCGAACACTCTAGGTTTGGATTCGGCAGCATGACCGCAGGGAAAGTGACAGATTGCCTGTCGGTGTTGGTATAAAGCAGGACAGGGTAGAGGCTTTGGAAAGGATGTGCTCAAGGGGACCTGAGGTGAAACTAAAGATGCGGGTCTGAAATGATCAGGATCAGGAAACCTAGGAAGGCACCAGCCTTAGTTTACCTTCTGCTGCTGTGACGGCAAACTTGAGCCTGGGCGACTCAGAGTGTGCAAAAGTGTAGTTGACTTGTGTCCCTCAAGGCTGAGAAGTCTGAAAGTGTGGTGCTGGGCTCTGCTGGAGTCCTTCCTATAGCACGGCCTCACAGCACTGGTAAGAGTAGGGTGAAAGATGACCCCAGTTTTTATGACATCAGTCCATTCATGAACCGAATCACCTTGCCACACGGTTGCACTGAGGATTGACTTTCCAGCTTATGAACTGTGAAGGATTTGTTGAACCCATCACCCTTGCAAGGGGTAAACCTGCTACTTCTGATGTAGGAAATTCCAGCATGAGTAATCACAAAGACAAAAACACACATTCTCTCCACACGACGTTACTGCCAAACTAAAATTGGAACACAGCAGGATCTTCATTTAAAAATGAAAACTGAGGCTGGAGAGATGGCTCAGTGGTGAAGAGCTCTTTCTGCTCTTGCGGAGGACCCAGGTTCGGTTCCCAGCACCCTCATGGTGGCTCACAGCCATCTGTAAATCTAGTTCCAGAGAATCTGACGCCCTCCTCTGGCCTCTATGGGCACTTCACACACATGGTACTCACATGCAGGAAAAACACTCATACTCATTAAATAAAGATAAATAAATCTTAAAGGAGTAAATCAAACACAATGTACCAATGAGAATNAAATATGTAAAGAAACAAACACTGCACCAAGTCAGAAATTGTATACAGAATACAAATGGGTAACACAGGAAAGAAAGTGAAAGATAAGTCCTCTTAAAATGGGGCCCAGGGTACTCCAGGGACAATATAAATGACTAGATGTATAATGGAAGAAATGAAATGAACCAGTAAGCCAGGCAGTGGTGGCACACGCCTTTAATCCCAGCACTCAGGAGTTTGAGGCCAGCCTGGTCTACAGAGAGTTCCAGGACAGCCAGGTCTACGCAGAAAAACCCTGTCTCAAAGGAAAAAAAAAAAAGAAAGAGAAAAGAACCAATAAAATGAAACTAAACCAAGTAAAGAGATAAAAGGGTCAGAAAAAATAGGTGTAGAAGATGAGCAAAAGTGTGGTGTGTGTAAAACTGGAGCCTCCTAAAGAAACTGTCGGCAGTGTGAATAAATTAATATTTGTCTTAAACTTGTAAGCTAAGAACAAGCTTTTGTTTTTATATAAACAAAAGAAGATATGAATCTACATATTAGAAGTATGCCTGGGGACTAGAGAGATANCTTAGCAGTTCAGAGTACTTACTGCTCTCCCAAAGGACCTGAGTTCTGTTCCCAGCACCCACATCTGGCAGCTCATAACTTCCTGTAACTCCAGCTCCAGTGGCTCTGATGCCCTCTTCTGACCTCTGAAGGCATACACACACATAACAGACATAAACATACATACATACACACACATAAAATTTTAATTTAAAAAATTAAGTGTGCCTAAAGAAATTGACCTAGAAGAGTAAATGCTGGGATATTTCCTATTAGAACAAGTTGGTTTTAAAGATAAATATTCTGGGGCCAGGAGATGGCTTAGTCAATAAAAGCACTTGCCACTAGACCTGAGGACCTGAGTTCCATCCTCAAGACCCACATGAAAGGAGAGAACCACAGATTGTCCTCTAATATCCCCACACAAGTGTGTGTCTGTCTGTGTGTGTCTGTCTCTCTCACTCTCTCACACACATACACATATGCATACACACACGCATACATACATACACTAAATAAATAAATGTAAAAAACAGAGGCCAAGTTACTAATGATGAAAAAGTGGTATCAAGATTTTCTTGATAGCANCATGCTACAAAAGGCAATAAATCATCACTTCATAAAAACCTCAGAGAAACTGAGAGNGAAGAGTGGAGCCTGGCAAGAGCAGGCAAGTGCTGAAGTCTTCAAGTCCTCCCAGGCCACAGTAAGAAGCTAGGATTTTTTTTGTGTGTGTATGTAGTGTATATGCATATGTGTATCGTGTGTGTGTGTGTGTGTGTGTTCAGGTGCACATGTATGTGCGTGCCTATGGGAGCCAGGGTTGACATGAGGTGTCTTGCTCGATCTCTCTCTGCTTTACTTACTGAGGCAGTACCTCTTGCTGAATGCAGAGCTTGCCAGTTCAGCTAGTTCAGCTAGCTCTTGCCCCAAGTATCCCGTCTCTGCCTTCAGGAGCACTGAAACTGCAGGCGAGCCACCACACCTGCCTGGCTTTTGCTTTTACAGGAATGCTAGGGATCCAAACTCTGGTCCTCATGCTTACATAGCAAGCACTTTATCTACTGAGCCCTTCCCCCAGCCCCAAAGCTAGGATTTCATCCCAAGAGTGATGGAAGGCCCTTGGAGGGTGTGGCAGGAGGAGACCTCAGTGTCATATCTAACCTAAAGGATCTCTCCAAATACNTTCCAGGGGGGAAGTGGGGGTGGATGTAGAGACACATGCCAGGAGAATGACCTCTGAGTCGACAGTGATGCTTACCCTGGAGTAGGGGTCTAAGGTAGACGGGTGTCAGTGGAGGTATCTTTCAGTTAGAATGGAAGGCCTCTGGATGGACCGGATATGAAGACGGAGGACAATCAAGGACTACAGTCAGGTGCTTGACTTGAGCTAGAGGGAACACTGACATCCTTTGTTGAGATGGGCTGTCTTGGGAGCCCACTGCTTCAGAGTGGGCCATGAGCAGGAAGGCCATGCTAAACCTTAGGTGCTTTGTGGTGAGGTAAGAAAAAAGTGAAGGCAAAGTAAAAATCCTAAGGAAGCAAGTATCAAAATTTCAAAGACAAAGAGGACTTTTCATTAAGGATCCTGCANCGCCCCGTAGGTGGCAGCAGAGGGCGCTATTCTCTGTACTGGTTTTCCTAAAACCTATCAGAAGAAGATGCATCAGGTTTACCTGCCCAAAGCAAATAGATTCTCTTGGCCTAAAGAAGCAGGATTGAGGGGATGAAGTTGGCCATTTCCAAGGTCCTGTGTCCAGGCTTGGGGCAGGAAAATTGCCCCTGTCACATCAGATCTGTCTGCTATGCGGCTGATGTCAAATCCAAAGCCCCTGCACATGCATTGTGCTCCCCTTGTGTCTGGTGATTCCAATCAGACCCTGACTCAGGGTCCTCTCACTTTGCTTCTTAAGACCATCCTCTCTATCTTGGCAGCTGTAAAGGTCCTGGCCAGCACATGGATATTCCCAGAGGACACCCTGACCCCCAGGGGAGGCGGCGGCGACCCACCCAAGGGGCACAAGGAGGCAAGGTGTTTTACAACAGTGAGTACGGAGAGGTCTCCCAGCCATGTAAAGAAGGCGACTGCTCCCCATCTGCTGGCTCCCCCTTCTTCACAGACAGCAGCTACTAAAGAAATACTCGGCAAGGCATCCTACCCCTTGCTGACACCAGGCTCTGACAGCTGGCCTAGAGGGCATCCCTAGCAGGGCAAGGCTGGAGGCCCAGGCTGGGAATTCATCTCTAGCTCCAACTCTGGAGGAGTTTTCTATTCCCCCTCTACAGCCTCCCTAGCCAGGAAGAGTCAAACTCAAACACAAGGGCTCCCTTGAACTCTGCACCATTCCTGTGCCCTTCATCAGGCATTCATCTGCACCCTCACATTCAGTTGCCTTGTAGCTCAGGATTCACAGATGCTGGCCCTCGAATAAGCACTCTGACCGAGAACCCTTCTCCAGCATCTACTTTCATCACCCTGGTGAACGACAGGGTTCTGGTAAAGAACGCATGTGTCTGAGAGTCACACAGTGGACCAAGGTGGAGTTAGACCACACCCTCCTTGTCCTGGCCCAAACACGATCCCCTCCACTTGAAGTCCCCCACTTCCATCTGTCTTCCTGCTTCTTTCTCCTGGCCCTCCGGGGCTGAAGAGAGAAGATGACACTTTCATTCAAAGCCCCTAAGGAGGAACGGAGGAGGAGTCCTCTAAACACCTAACTAGCTCATGGCAGCTGTTTGTACGCAATGACAAATCACAATGGAGCAGCGCCTCCGCCCTGAGTGTTAGAAGATCCATGTTTTATCAGAAGAGCAGATGCTGCTGTGAAGAATTCACTGTCCAAAGAGGCATGTGGGAAAGCAGCCCAGGACACCCTTCTGAAGCGCCCAACAACTGAAGGGCGGTCATAGCATGCCAGTCACTACAGTTCTCCGTCTCTCTCTTGAAGGCTCCCTGGCTCCACGTGCATGGCCTAGAGCCTGAGAAACCAGCCAGTGTTCTGGACCTCCCTTGAGCCAGAATCTGTGGCTTCTGTCAAGGAAGGCTTGGGGGGGCTGGCACAGAGGACCACATGGCCTGGGGCCATTCCACCATCACTCCATGTCCCCAGGCTACTTGGAGGCCCCTGCCTTCTGCCAACCCTATACTTGGACCTGATACTTACACCAGAACAAATCAAACCTTTGTCCTGAGAGACCACTCCATGGAAGCTGGGGTCTTCCTGCCCAGAACCCCTCCAGGCCAGCTCACACTGCCCAACCATCTCTACCAAAAGAAAGCCTCACGAAGATGAGTCCCATCAACCCCCANCCCCACCCCAACAAGAACGCTTGCAGGACAGGCGACCAGACAGCAAGCAGGGGCTTGCTCAGCAGACCCTCCCCCACTGAGTGTATTGTTCTTCTATGATATGTTGAATGCATGTATGATCTTGTCTTCTTTGTCCCGTGCCTTCCCCACCCCCATTCCTCCACATCTAACCTGTCTGTGGGATTGAGTCTCAAGCTTGCCCAGTGGAAGTAAGAGAGACTGTTCTCTCAGAGGACCAAAGGCTGCAATGGGGGTTGCAGAGCCCTTCTCAACCCTCCCCCCACGTGTGTGTCACCTGTCTGTGTCACCTCTCCTGACTTGTAACTACACACATACAAAATGTACTGGGGAAGAAAACATANTCTGCCNTTTTAGGCAGTGTTCTCTGAAATTATCTAAGATATTTAACGAAAGATAATAATAAATTTGATGCCAGTCCTTGAGTTATAACGAATGGATTCTAAATAAGCTGTCTGTCAAATTGTGGTCTATTTCATATAGCCCAAGAAGGCCTCTGGGCCCAAAGGAAACATGGCNTGGTCCCCTTGACAAGGCTGTTGAGCCTGGATCCCCATCCCTTCCTAACTCAGCTCACATTCCCGAAACCTGCCAGCAGAGGGTGCTGAGGAGGCATCAGGATGCCTGCTCAGCTTTCACCTAGTCTGTCTTTATCAGCTGGCTACACACACACACATTCTCCTAATACCTACTTCATCTATAACGTAAAGCAGTGCTTTCTTGCCACCTACCAAAGTCACGTGTTGCCCCCTGAGCACCAGCAGTGGTAGACACGGAGGGCTCAGCTCCAGGCAAGTCCTCTGTACCAACTCCCTACATCCTCTTCCGATCACACTGAGGAAGCAGGCCCAGCACACCCCTGAGGTTGTCCCAGGACTAGATCTCCTCTCACTACCCAGAGAGACAAGACCAGGCTGGACTGTGGAGTTGTGCAAGACTGACAGTGGCAGGCAAGTGAGCGGATGAGGCTCCCTGAAGCTGGGTGAGCCTGGGTGCACCAGTGCCCATCAGACCCTCAGTGTCTTACCACAACTTGCCATCTTGAGAGCTTTGGTGAAAACCAAGGTGCTGGAAGTGACCGTATCATGGAGGATGCTCCTATCCCACCAAGTCATGTCCACTGAAAGGTCCCCTCCCTCCTTCCCTTTTATTGCATCTTGACCCCAGCCTTCTGGAGGATGCCACCCACATTCAGCATAAATCTCCCCCTTTAGTTAATTCTCTCTAGACAAAACCTTCCTAGAACCTACAGAGGCACTTCTTACTGATGTTATAGGCATCAGCCCAATCAAGTTGATAAGATTATCCATCACTTACACACTCATCTCTGTAGACATCTGCAATGCACTGAGCTACTGTGACCCCTCAAGACCCTTATCACAAGAGGATGGTAAAAGGGGCAGAGCCTTGGGAAGGGAATCAGGCCAAACGGTGGTGCCCTCAGGAATGAGGTTCTTCCCATATTAGAAAAAGCCAAGTGTCTTAGTTCCTTTTGCTGTAGGAAGACATCATGACCAAGGCAACTTATAAAAGAAGTGTTTAACTTGCAGTTAACAGTTCCNGAGGGTTAGAGCCCATGGCCATCATGGTGAGGAGCATGGCAGCAGACAGGCAGGCATGACGCCAGAGCAGCAGCTGAGAGCTTACATCTGATCTACAAATAAGAGGCAGAGGACTGGAAATTGCATGAGCCTTTGAAACCTCCAAGACTACCCCCAGTGATTCAACTCCTCCAATAAGGCCATGCCTCCTAATCCCTCCCAAACAGTTGCACTGACTAGGGACCAAGCATTCAAATATATGAGCCTAACACACCAACGGATGAAGAGATAGGTCAGTCAATAAAGGGCTTACCTTGAAAGCCCAGAGGCCAAGTTAAATCCCCGGAACCCATTGTAAAAATGCCAGGTGGAGTGGCATGCATTTGTAATCTGAGCCCTGGAAGACAGGCAGACAGAGCTCTGGGGATTGCTAACCAACCAGCCTAGCCTACTCAACAAGCTCTAGACCAGTAAGAGATCCTGTCTCAAAAATCAAGGTGGATGACACCTAAAGAACAACATTCAAGGGTGACTTCTTGCATCTACACACATGCACCTACATGTACACACACACACACACACACGTCACAGAGCTCCTTCACCCTCTTCCTGTCATACGAAAACATATCCACAAATCAAAAAGTAAGCCCTCACCAGACACAGACTCGGCCCTGCTTCTTAATCTTGGATTTTGCAGCCTCCAGAACTGCAAACAATGAATGAGTGTCGTGTTTAAGCCAAGTCCATTTTCATTTGTTATAATAAACCCAGCTGAGGCGCCACCCTCCTACCCATCCATCTGCATCAGAGTAAGTGGAGTTCTCATCTCCCCACAACGACCCTTCAAGCAATCACAGAGAGTCCTCTGAAGGCTGCAGTCACTGAGAGCCACAGAAAGCCTTGCAGGGTGAGGCGGGAAGCCTGTCTTAGAGGCTTGGGGGTGAAATGGACATTTACAGAAGGACCTGTAACCCTCTGTTACACATAACCAGGAGTCCTGCAGTCAAGGAGTCTGTCAGTGACTCTAACCTAGGGAAATTTAGAGTTCAGTGATTGTTACCACCAAAGCAAGGGAGGTGACTTGCTTCCCTATCCTGGACCGAACGATCTATACCACCTTGCCATCAGTCACAGGTGCAGAGGGGTGCAGAAGGATACAGGACACTCTACTTTTCAGTTAGAGCTGGATGAGTTTGCCAAAAGCTAGTCAGGAGAATATAGAAATGGAGGATGAAATTAGGGCAGGGAAATAGACAGACTCAGAGGGAGAAAACTATGTGTCTGGGAACAGTATCCTTGAAAGCCTTGGCCAATCCTCTGCAAACAAGGGGTCAGATGGCTAGGTAGGTGTGGCTCTTGGGGTCCCGTCTGGCTGCTGAAGCACTGTTGGAAGCCTCCTGAGAGTCTCGTGTGCAGCAGCACACCTGGGCACTTCCTGCCCTGAGAAGAAGGACGGAGCAGCTTTGGAGGTGAGGGACCTGGCACTTGCACGTTCCACCCCTTCCATGTCCAATAAGAGATGAGAGTAACCAAAGGGCTGCTACTGAACTATTACACTTTAAGCTGTTGTATCAATCTCACTTTGGGACAGCAGTGACTCCATCTTGGACGTGAGCAGGATACTGGGCTAGAGTTTGGGATGGGATTTCCCCAGTTATCTAACCCACCAACGCACATGGCTCTGGATCCTAGTGTGGAGGCAGCTCAGAGCACTAGTTAATGGGGGGGGGGACTTCCTGCCCTGTGAGGGTACTAGGCAAGGACCCTCTGATGCAGACCCTGTTCAGAGGACCTCAGGCATCTCACTGATATTTGCTCAGCTTGCTTCTATATAGTGAGGTAAGCATATTCATCNCTCACCACTCCTCATCTCAGTTAAGGGGCCACTGTGAGCTCTACCTTTAGTCCATGAACTTAGTAGGACTTCATCCTAGCTCATGCAGAAATAGTGCACAGGCCTTCAGAGCAGTGAGAGCCCACTGACACCTCTAAGGAGAGCCTTGCAGACAGAAGGAGGTCTTGTTTCCCTGAGCCCAAATCACTGCCTCCCGTTTGGCATCGCTAGCTGTTGACTTGTCACCCCAGAAAGGACAAATTGAAAAAGAGGAGCAGAGAGAGAGCTGAGAAAGGCAAGGTCCTGTTGACATCAGCTGAGCTTGGATCAATGGCAGCACCGTCTTTGGAATTCCAGTCACTGTTTATTGCACGTGGGCCAGCATTTCTGTCACCTTCAGCCATGCCCTGAGCCCTTCCAGAGAGAACCATGCTGACAGTACTGTCCCACCCTCTCCACCACAGGTCCTTTGTAGGAGGCCTTGGAAGAGGAAGGAGAAAAATGAAGTGCTTGAAAGAGCCAGATCAATATTGACCAAAGGGAAGGCATCCGTACAAGTGTTAACAAGACACACTGGAGATGCTGCTGTGAACGCCACAGCCCAGTTGACTGAGCTATGAGGAAGAAGGAAGGAGGCCACTGAGGAGGGCATGCTGGCAGAGATTCATGAGTGGACCCAGAGGAGGGCACAGCACACCTATGTACCTGGTGGGTGAGCCAGGGATTCTGGGAGAGCTCTCACTGCTCTGGCCCTGCTCGTGGCCCCTGCCATACCAGATAGATCCGGCCTTCTTCCTCAAGCCACCTTTACCCAGTGTTAAACAGAGTCCAGAATCCTGCTGCAGCAGCCTCATCTTAGCTGCCGGCAGAGCCTGGAATTGTGCCCACCCAGCCTCTTGGTGTCTACTCAAGCAAGAGAGAGATAGAAGGATCCATCCCTTGNCCATACAACTGTCATGACCCAGGATGATGACATCCCTAGGAAGATGGCCATATTGGTGGGAAGGAAGAGAATCTGAGATCAGACATCTCCAGGATCTTGGGAAGAGGCTGCACACCAGCTCACCTCAGAGGCTGTCCACCCATCCCCACCTCCTGGTAGGAAAAGAATGCAGAAGAAATGAAGAGAAACTCAACACAGCGCATTTGTAAGCTTTGGCCTTCATAGGCTTTACATAGAGATGGGAGCAATTTCTTTAAGACCAAGCCTACAGCACATAATAATCACAAAACAGAGGTCTAACCTAACTAGTCCACAGCAAGGCAACATGGCAATGAGTCATGGTAAAANCTGAAAAGGTCATCATGGAAGTCTCACACCCACCCCCAGACAGGTCGATGATGAGTAACAATCAAGATGCCTAGTCTGGAAAGGTGGAGAAGCTGGTCTACCTGCTCATGCAAGGGCAGCCACACGCTTCCCTGAGAGACAGAACTAGGTCCATAGCTTGGTTAATAATGTGCTTAGCCTGGGTATCAGAGGTGGCAAGTCTTAGTGACTGGCAAAAATAAAAGTAGAAAAAATAAGCAGAGACCTTCTGGAACCCTTTTGGCCCAGGCGCTCAGGGAGCTGCTTTACTGGCAGTCCCAGCCCACATTTAAGCTCCATGTCTGCATGCCCATGACAGCCACATGTTGGGCCCAAGTGTGTACACATGAATGGAGGCGCACCAAGCATGGACCAAGGAGACCCCAGAGCCATGTTGGGGGTTGAGTTGGGCCTGGGATAGGAATCTAAGCATGGGTAAAGCATGGTCAGGCCTGGGGGGCCTTTCAAACAAAGGCCTGTTGATGGACCTTGAAGGAGCAGACAAGCCTCTGTTCTTGTCACAGTCCCTGCGGACTGCTGCTTTTGTTACCTGGGGCACAGCACTGAGCATCCTGCCAGGACAACACCCTCCTGCCCCCGCTGTGCTTCTTGAAGCCAGGAGCCATGACGGAGGCCCCATCTGCTGGAGCACCCCATTGGCTGAGCACCCAGCTTTGAGGTCTTCATGGTTCTTCTACAGTTCCAAAGTGGATATTTGGCTCATGCTCAGAGCCTTCAAAGTCACTGTTTACGTCTAGCACTTCCTGAATTCCCAGAGGATAGGCAAGGCATGAATGTTTGTTTTGGCCCATAGGATGTCCTGCAAACATGTCCTGGGACAAGCTGACCCTGTTATCTGAAGAAGTGCCAAGCACTTCCTCAGTATCATAGCCAGCCCTCTGCCACCAGGGGATAGGCACACAGGAACTGGGTAGAGAAGATCCAGAGTGGACGCCGACCACCCCTGTCCATCCCCCTCCCTCTCCCCTAGCCAGGTATGCTTTGACACCCACTGGAGACACTCCACTGGCCTGTGAGAAAGCAACACAGATATTGAAGCATAAGGTACATGGTAAAACTAATTGCCAAGTTCTTTGAATGTCACTTTCTATGGCGAGTTGGCAATATAATTAAGTTCATTATTTTGAGACAAGGCAAGTCTCCTGGATTATCTGGGGCAGTCCTAAACACAATGACATGTAGCCATAAAGAGGCAAAGAGCGCTCTCTCTCTCTCTCTCTCTCTCTCTCTCTCTCTCTCTCTCTCTCACACACACACACACACACACACACACACACAATCTGATGGCAGAGACAGGCATTAGAAAGACATAGCCAGAGCTAAGGAATGCCAGAAGCTAGAAGAAGCCAGGAATGGACCTCTGCATAGAGCCCCCGAGGGAGTGCAGCCAGGCTAACACTTGGCTTTCAATCCAGTGATACTGGACTGCTGGCCTCCAAAAAAGTGAGCAAGTAACTGTGTACTGTCTTTAGCCACCAGGGAGGTGTTGACAGCAGCCTCCAGATAATTCACAAGCACTTCTTCTGGCCCCATGATGCAGGCAGATCTCAACTATCCCCGTGGACTAGCCCTGAAGATGGTCACAACAGCCAGGGTGTGGTGAAGGATAGGACCTGATTGGGATAAGTTCTGGCTTGGATGATTGCATCTGGGGAAAGTGTGTGGCAGCGGAGATATAATGACATACATACTGTGAGATGTATTTTGGCAGTCATCTGAAGAAGGCCTGTGGTCACACTGCAGGCTCATGGGAAGTCAGGAAGGGATCACTCAAACTATTGAATCAGGAAGGTGGAAGGAGTTGCGAGGGGTGGGGGGTGTTGCTGGTTTTGCTTTGTTTTGTTTTGTTTTGTTTTTGTCATTTTACAGCATTGGAGATCAAATCCAGGGCCTTCCTCTTGTGAGGCAAGTACTCCGCTAGCAAGCTACCGTTCAGCCCCAGGAAGGTTTGTTTTGTTTTGTTCTGTTCTGTTTTATTTTTTACACAGGGTACTGTTATAAAGCCCAAGCATGCAACACCTCATCCGGCTGGAAGGTTGTTTTAAAGACAAAGAATGCCAGGAAGGGTGTGCAGGGAGACCACTGAACTGACACCAGGAGTCCACGAGCTGTTGGAGCCTCAGGGATGGCTAGCCTCTACCTCCTCTTGGCCTCTTAGGTCATTCAGGGCTTTGCCTGAACTTGGCTCTCAGCCAGCATAGTGAAAAGTAGTCTCAAGTTTAGCTCCTAGATGCCCAATCTGCTCACTTGGGCCACTGGAATCCTGCTGGGAGAGAATACAGAGTGCCAATGAGGACGCATGTGCACTGTCTGTGGAAATGCAAAATGGCAGAGCTGTGGAAAAGCACAGTGATTACTCAAGAATGACAAACAGAATGCTCCAACAACCCCGCTTCCAGGTATAGCAGCCCCTGCTCACCTGAATGAAGTCTTGATCCAGGATATTACAGAAGTATCTAGAGTTACCTAAAGGGCAAAGAGAGGATGGTGATTTCCAAGGACCATGAAGAAGAAAGGCAGAGGTACAGATTTCACTTTCTAAGATGAAGGGTTCTAGAGGCGGGGTGAGGGGCACTCATACCTTCAAAAGGAATGGAAGGAATTCACAGATATCTATGTGACATGGATTACATCTATGGTAGTTTTTAAAGTTCATTTTTAGATTAGCACCCAGAGTAGTTACTTTATCATGGCATCTTTATACATAGGTGTCATTATCCATTGCTACTACACGCCCATCCTTCCCCCTCCAGCTCTCTTCCTTTTTACCGCCACATTCCCCTCTGCTTTACTGCCTGTACTCTATTACACTGTGCTCCACCTCTCTTAAATATCTCCCTCCCTGTCATGACNCCTCTTCTAGTTTCCTGACAGCTACAGCCCTCCCCACCACAACCACCAAACACACACGTACACACCAGAACACAGATTTACATCTAGGATCTGCACATGAGAGNAAACATGCAGTATTTGTCCATACACTTGTTTCACTTAACACAGTGATTTCCGGCTGCACCCAGCTCCTGAAAACGTGATCTCACCTCCCTCTCTGGCTGCATAAAACTAGGAAGACTCTTTTACTTTTCTTTTTCTTTCTCTTCTGTTTTCTCCTTGTTATTCCTTTTTACAATTTCGCTTCTTCCTTATTTTCTTTCCCCGCTAACACTTTATTAGGAATAACTCTGTATTACTTTAATTTTTCATTTATTCTACATTTTGTTGCCTTTCTTTAATAATGTCAGTGGAAAAGTAGTTTTTACATTTTTAAAGTGTATTACTGTATCTGATTTGTTTCTAATGTTGTTGTTACCACTGCTTCCTCTTTGGACAGTACTGGGGATGGAGTTCTCCAGAGAAGCTAGTCACTGAGAACACCCCCACAAAAAATGGGCATTATCCACCCCAACATATGTACAAATCTCAGCACAGAAACACAAAAAACATGGTGTCGGGGGGGGGGGG
>LZPO01008172.1:0-15127 GCA_001675575.1 Neotoma lepida | reverse complement strand
AAAAAACCCAAATGACTAGCCTGGTGAATTAAGGAGGACCACACAGTAGATGAAAGGTGTGGTTCCCAACCTTCCTAATGCTGCAATCATTCAGTACAGTTCTTCATGCTGTGGTGACCCCCAACCATACATTATTTTCATTGTTACTTTATAGACCCCCAACCATAACATTATTTTCATTGTTACTTTATAGACCCCCAACCATAACATTATTTTCATTGTTACTTTATAACTGTAATTTTGCTACTATTGTGAATTGTAATGTAAACATCTGATATGCAACCCCTGTGAAGGGTCATTAGCCCCAAAGGGGCCGTGACCCACAGGTTGAGAACCATTACATTAGACTAACTGGATTTAACAGACATTACAGAATAGTCCATCCAGCAGCAGGAACACACATTTCGCTTTATTTATTTATTTATTTATTTTTTAGTTCCTGAAACTTTTTCCAAAATAGCTTTTTATACTCTAAAGCAACTTCTAACAAATACAAATAAATAATTTCTTGCATCTGATCAGATCATAATGGAATAAAATAACCAACAGCCAGAGACATAATAAAAACTATACAAACACATAGACTAGATGCTATGCTTTTTTCATGGCTATTGCATGTCTTCTCTCATCCATGGAATCCAGAATTACAACACACAGAGTTGAAAGCAGAAGAGGCAATACTAGGGTAGGGCAAGGGGGCTGGGTAGGGGAGGAAGACCGAGGGCAAGAAAGAGCCTTGGAAGAGTGAGTCGTGGTCAATGCACCATCATACATTCTATACAGGAATGTCACAGTAAAACCCACCAATATGACAACCTGCATTTATAATTATAAATTTAAAGATTAAAAAGAAGAAAAACAAGGCTGGTTTACCTGATAAAAATCCTAAAAGAGTTGCGAATTGTTACTTGTGGAATTTTCCACTTAATGTTCTCNGACTACAATTATCACAGGAAGTGAAGCCATGGTTCAGGTAGACACTGCTGTCAAGCCAGTTGGGCTTGGCTTTTCAGGAAGGTGGTGGGTCAGAGCAATGTCCATTTCACAAATGTGCCCTTCCGAGCAAGAGGCTCGTGGTATTCTGGGTGACAGTGGGGCCCACTCTATCTACAGTACCACGGGTGGTCTCCACACTCCCTCACAAGCGTTCCTTCCAGGAAAACCATCCAAAGGAGGTGCAACTTCCCGAGTTCAAAATACATCTCCCACTGAANTCACTTCTACGGTGACTAACAAAAGCCCCCAGGTCAAACAATAAGGAAAAGATGTAAGGAATGAGCAGAGCTAATGTGAGTCTGGTCAGTGTTAACGAGCAGAAAACAGGTGGGATCTGCCCACAGTAGGTCTTCACAGCAGCTCGGGGGCAGCTGGAGACCCTTCCTCTCCAGCTACAAAGACTAAGGCACGCCTCATCTGCTGTGGTAGAGGCGTTCTAAAGCACTGGAAGGCAGCTATCCCTATTAATGAGCCAACTGGAGAGGTATCAATGCTTCATTCTCTGCTACACTTCTGCAGACGACAGAGAAACTCTAAATACCTGTCTCTTATACACATCTAGATGTGTATAAGAGACAGGGAGATAGTCAAGAGTAAGGACTGGTCGCCCAGCCAGGCTACTAGGCTTTCCTTTCTGGCTCACATACACTAGGGATCCCAGACCAGCAGGAGCTGGGAAGACTGTCACTGTGACATTTCCACAGTTTAGGACCAGGAATCAATAGCTCCCTGGGATATCTAGGGTCCTGCGGACCTGCTCATTTACACTGTGCTTCAGCTTCCAGCCCCAAAACCTGCATAATCATTCCGCCCTTTCACACCCATGGGGAGCCTGTTCCCACCAAGCATGGGCCCCAGACCTGGACTGTGGTGACGTGGACCACAGTATCTAGGTGTAGGCCTGGGTGGGCCCTATGGAGACAAAGCATGTCCTCAGTTCCCGTCCTCAGGAAGAAAAGGCCCAGCACTTGAGTTCAGGAGACCCTGCCAAGAGGAAATCCCCAGGACTGAGGTGGGATGTGCAATCCTCCCAGGGTCCACTGACCAGAGGAGGAAGTTGGCTGAAGTTCTGCCTGTTAGTTGAGCAAACAACACATTTCTCAGGAGGGTGAGGTTGCACCTGGATATATGAGACCCTCAGGAACAGGCTCCAGAAGTGTCTTAGGAGCATCTTCTAAGCCTCATTCCACCATGAAGCTTACCACCACCTTCCTAGTGTTCTGTGTGGCTCTGCTCAGTGACTCTGGTGAGTTTTCTTGGAGCTTGGCATCTCCTACGGAGGGACCTGCCATCAGTACCTGCTCTTTCCTGGCCCCTGCTCCAATCCTATAGCCTCCCACTCCCGTGCACCAGGCTGCTGATGGTAGCTTTTCTAGCAGAAATGCCTCTAGAGAAAGCCAAATGCTCCTCCACTTACCCCTTCAAGGGTTTCCTCTTTTTCCTGTGGCCTTCAAAGCCTTCTGCTGCCAGGCCGACCTGAACCTTCCAGCTGCCTCTCACGTGCCCACCCACCTTTGGCTTCTTCTCTTCACCCACCAGCCTGATGACTGAGTTAAAGGCCAGCCCTGGCTTGAGAATGTCCATCCCATCTGTTCTAAACTTGATTAATGTCCCCTCATTCATTAAGGCACAGTAGAAATGTCCCCAACTCTGAAACCCTACCTATCTTCCTATGGCTCTCTCTGCAGCCATCTCCTCCCTGGGCTCATTTTCCTCACTTCTGTTGGTGTCTCCTTTGACACAGGGCAGTCATCAATCAGGAAGTAGGTGTGTGGCTGTGAAGTCTTCCTTGGGTGCCATCCTGGAGAAGTTGGGCCTTCAGGATCCTTGAGAAGGCCCTAGGTTCTCTGTTTGTGTTGGCAGGTGTTGCTTTCTTCGTGAACTCGGTGGCCAAACCAGTGGCAGAACCCGTGGCTGCCCTTGCCCCAGCTGCAGAGGCTGTGGCCGGGGCTGTGCCAAGCCTACCATTAAGTCACTTGAGCATCCTGAGGTTCATCCTGGCCGGCATGGGCATTCCAGTGGATCCCCTTATAGAGGGTTCCAGGAAGTGTGTCACTGAGCTGGGCCCTGAGGCTGTAGGGGCTGTGAAGACACTGCTGGTAACGTGGGCATCTTCCCTGGATGGCTCCCTCCCTGTGTGGGTAACCCTCCCTAGTCACCTTCACAATCATATAGGAAGCAGCCCAGTCTGCATCAGGGAACCCTTGCTTCCTGTTCCACTCCAGGAAGCCATATCCTAACCAACCTGTGAAGAGCCCAAGGAGTTCGTCAGGGTATATAATTCACAAGCAGCTGCCAGCAGACCATGACACTTGTCCTAGGGCCCCCTCCCCATGGGCTTCACAGGACCTCTCCCCAGAACCAGCAGCTATGCCTTTCTGCCTTGAGTAACCTGGGGTGCCCAGGGCCTCTCCTCAGCAATCCTTGGTAGCAGTGAAGGGCATTCTCAAACTTGGCTTCTGTTTTCCAGGGGGCCCTGACAGCATTTGGTTGAGGTGAACGTGGAAGGACTCTGCCTGACAAGATGTACTCTTCAACGAGAGATGGAAACTCTACTGCTCACAACTTTCCTCTACCTTAATAAATATGGCTAGAGCAGCTTTGCAGTTGATGTCTTCTTGCCTCAAAGCCAATCCCTATAGGAAATCAAAAGCATCATGCCTGTGTGTGTGTGTGGGTGAGAGACAGAGACAGAGACAGATAGAGAGCAGAGAGACAGAGAGATAGTGTGTGTGTGTGTGTTCTTGCTTTCTGTGGTTTCCAGTGTCTTTATTCTATAGATATTCTAATGTCTTCTATTCCCTCTAATCTACCAAGAGACCAAGACGGTCTGACCCTAATGTTCATGGAAAGGCCCCACAGAACTCGAACACTGACACCCACATCAGGGGAAATGCCCCAGTAAACATCATTAATAACTGCATTATGCTTCCTGGGAAGGGCTTCACTCACTTCTTTGACTATCTACAAACTGAAGCTACTTGGATCTTTTACACTAAAACATAGGGCATGGAGTTTTCCATTCCTATTCTGGTAAGAATAATCAGAGATTTAAATTTTCCAATGGTGGGAGCTCACAGACTAGAGTGGAGGGAAAGGCCACCTGGACTCAGATGAGGTTTGAATCTCACTTTCAATACACTGCCCCTACGATCATCAAAGGGTATGGATCTTTGGATGACATTGGTCTAAATAGTCACCAACGCTAATAAGATGAATTGTTTCCCATCTGTGGTGAAGTGGAGGGGGACACTCTGACATATCCCTGGATAACAATAACATGTCCACTCTGTAGATTGTCTGATAACCATGCCCTAAATTGCCACAGGAACACTGTACACTACAGAAGCTCACTAGAACTGGAAGTGGGCAGGCTTATATCAGATAAAAGAGGCCATTCTGAGCCAGATCTGCTACCCTCCGTAACTTGTGGATTCTTCCCCCGGACAGTGAGAGAGAAATGCTTAGAAGGAACCTTGGACTGAAGCCCAAGACAAGCTCCTGCAGCTTCCTGGGGAAATGAGACCAGCATAATCCTGAAGAGGCTGGTCCCCAAATCTGTTATTTGAGAAGTGTGGAGTGGAAAGGGGTGGGCTGTATTGGATGCTGCAACGTCACCTAGTTTCCCCTTCAAGAGGTCCTTTCCATAGCTCTCAGTTGTCAACTGATAGCACCTAGCTGAGTTGCTTTCTGAAAACTGCCCGCAAAGAACTGTAAGGTCACACTTTGAGCCAGAGGAAGTCTGCGTTCTGGTTGACATAGGATCTATTTACTTCTATTTCACCAGCTCTCTGGTGTAAGTCATAAAGACCTGGACTCTTGGCTTCAAGAGGGAACAAATCTGAAGGGTCTTCACAGGACCAGGGTCTTTATACTCGCATAGAATCATCTGAAGACTTTGTGATTCCATTACCTTGCAGCTTCCCCTTTGCCCAATATTAATTCCTTAATTTTTTTCCACACCACCACAGAATTGTTATTAACAATTAATTATTAACAGTGTGTGCAGTATTCTGGATGGCTCCTCATTCACACAGGTGTCATCTACAATCTGCGCCTTCTTTCCTTTTTCCTTAAAAATTGTGTTGTAGAATATTGTTTTAAGGTGTGCTACTTTTGTTTATATGAAGCTGTGTTACTGTGCCTGTCTAAAACACCTGTTGGTCTAATAAAGCACTGAACAGCCAGCCATGGAGTAAGAGTAGTCCATGCTCATAACCATTAAGTCACCTCTGCAGCCCGCTTCATCTGTTCTGGCATCAGGGTAATAATACTGGACTCAGGTGAGGTAAAAAGTTCTCATTCTTTCTGTTTTAAATATTTGAAGAATTGAGCCGGGCGGTGGTGGCGCACGCCTTTAATCCCAGCACTTGGGAGGCAGAGGCAGGCGGATCTCTGTGAGTTCGAGGCCAGCCTGGACCACTGAGTGAGTTTCAGGAAAGGCGCCAAAGCTACACAGAGAAACCCTGTCTTGAAAAACCAAAAAAATAAAATAAAATAAAAATAAATATTTGAAGAATTGAAAATTTCAAAATACAAGGATTTTAAAAAATGAACATTGAGCCTTAAATGTCTGTTGGAATTTACCAGTGAAAATATAAAAAGGCCTAGGCTCTTCTTTGCACAGGGTCTTTGTTTTGCATTTCCCATTACTAACTCCGTGATTACTTGTTATATATCCACTCAGATTTTAAGTCTCTCCACCCTTTTTGAGATGTGCAACATTCTACAATATTCCACAGTATCCTCTCTATTCTGTGAGGTTGGTAGTAATGTCCCTTTGGTACCTAATTTTAGTAACAACTTTCTCTTCTGCTGACTTGGACACTCATGAATTTCACTCATCTTTCCAAAGAACAAAGGCAAATTTTTATTTTCCATTTTCTATTCCTTGATCCCTAATTCTCTGCTCTACTCCTCATTCCTCCCCACTGACTGCTTTGGCTTGTCCTATTAGATCCTTTTCTTCTTTAACGCCTGTGCATTATTCTCACTGCATTCCTTGCTTCAATGTTCTTCATTCATTTCAGAGAACGTTGCTTTCCCTTTCCTTGGATCCACTGGGCATTTTGGTGTTAAGTTCTACTTATTCTTGAATTCCCCAACTTAATTTCATGTCACTAACTAGAGACTAAATTTTCTAATTCAAACTATTCCATGTACAGCTGAAAAGACAAGCACTCAATTANTAGTCTCACGCATTGATTGGATCTAGTTGGGCTACAGCACTGTTCAATTTCCTACCTTATATTCTGCCCAGTTTTGCTTTTGACATGTAGCCTTGCTATGCTGTTCAGTAACTGGTGGTGCTGGCCATTGACAGCCCAGCACTTGAGTGTTCAACTATGACTGCTCAATCACCCATTTCCCTATTGTGTTGGCTTTAGTCCTAGTTTGGGGCTCTGTGGTCTGGTGTGTTCATCATTACAAGCAACCCCTTAGTTTCCAGTAAAGATTTAAGCCTGTGTTGTCTGACTGGCATGACCACTTGCAACTAGTTGTTTGTGTGACATTTTTCACCTGGTTATTGTGAATCTACTTGTGTCTTTATACACAAGACAGCTCCTGTAGACAGCATATAACTTGGTGGGTGCTGTGGATCTGAACCTCAGGCTTGTGAAGCAAGTACTTTACTCACCAAGCCATCTCCCCAGCCAAGTCTTACTTTTTAGGTTAGGTATTCATTTTTTTTTCAAACCTGAAGATCTTTTAAAAGACAAAACAAAGTGTAAATTGGGCAGTATGTACACTATGTGCATGAGTGTCCTTGGACAGCATTGTTTCCCCTGAAACTGGAGTTACAAACTGTTGAAAATTGCCATGTGGATGATGGGACTAGGTCCTCTCCAAGAGCCTCTAATTGCTGAGCCATCTCTCCAGCCCTTCAATCAACTGACCTGTGGCACTAGGAAAGACTTGTGCTCTATAGGAAACTGCTGGGCTAACTGCAAACCTTGCACTTTCGTAAGACACTCCGGTCTTTTCATAATTTTGCCACAAAAATTTCCCTAACAAGTCATTTTCCACCCAGCATACCATTCTCCTCCAGTGCAATATGAGCCCTTTTATAAAGCTAGATGACCTAGAAGCCCATCTTGGGTTTTTTCTAACTTTCTGTTGGATATCCTGATTTCATATGATTATCATCTACTTCTTTTGTTTTTCAAGACAGAGTTTCTCTGTAACAGCCCTAGCTGGCCTCGAACTCAGAGATCCGCCTGCCTGTGCCTGGGATTAAAGTGTGGGATTAAAGGTGTTTGCCACCACTGCCCATCATCACTTTCTTGACCACATTAATACTACACATTTTGGGGAAAATACTGCCTTTAATTCTACCATTTATACAACAAAGCCTTTTCTTTTATTCTACTATAGTAAACTGTCATCCATGCAGATTTTTTGTGACATACCTAGTTTTCACTATGTTGTAATTAATAGCTCTGCATACCCAAGTTCTATGTTAGAGCTGATTCTAATTTGCCCATACTTTACAAGTTAAAAGGAGACTTCTTAATACAAACATACATAGGTACTCCTGTACTTTATACTTCCATTTTACTATACTAGATATTTCCAGTGCCATCTGTACAAAATACTTAAATCAACTTTACAATGCTTTGGCTTTAGCAATACATGGCTAGAACTCAAATGACACTGATTAATGGGATGTTTATGTGTAATACAGATCAACAACATGGTAGTTCCCTACCTTGCACAATGCTAGGAGTCCTAGAAAGATGAGCCAAAGAACCAGAGAGACGCCCAAGCAGTTCAGAGCACTTGCTGCTCTTTCATGTCAGGAATCACACACTCACACACACGTAAATTTTAACTTTTTTGTTTTGTTTTTTTAGACAGAGTTTCTCTGTGTAACAGCCCTAGCTGTCCTGGAACTCACTCTATACCAGGCTGGCCTACAGAAATCAGCCAGCCTCTGCCTCTTTCCGGAATGCTGAGATTAAAGGTGTACACCATCATTGCCTGGCATAATTTTTTTTAACTAAAAATCTTTTTAAGAAGTCAAGCTTCATAAATAACAAAACTTATTTCACGGTGCCCATCAGAATCAGATTCCAGGTTCAGAATAAAATTTCAGGTGCTTAAAGGTGCTAAGGGTGGCTAAGGCCAAGAGCTAATCCCTTGCAGAAGAAACTACAAATAAAATTCTTGGATTGCTTCAATCTTCAAAGGGTTGCTCTGTTTCGTTTAAAAGGTTTAATTTTCTGTGTGTGTATGCACGGCATGGACATTCATTGCTCAACTCATCCTTTTAAGTNAACCATATTGAAGCTGGTGGTCACTAATGAGTCTTATTACTTTCATCTCTCCTCCACAGTGCTTACAACAATGCTTCCAGAATAAAAATCTAGTAACACTACTCCTCATTCAAATCTTCATGTGGCTCTTTACACCACTCATAGGATGAAGTTCAAACTTCCCATACTCATAGGATGAAGTTCAAACTTCCCATCATGTCCCAGCTGTTTTACTAGTGCTCTCCATGAGCTTGGACCACACCATATGCCAAAGCCACCCATAGTGGCCAGAGACAGTGCATAAAGGCTTTTAGTATTTCTGTTCATCTGGGAAACAAGTTCTCAGTCCTTTAAAATATAGCCACAAGGTCACCTTTCAACCCATGTAGGCAGTTGCTTATTGGTGTATATGTCACATTTACTACTACAGGTTATAAGGACCAACAAGGTACAGAGATTGTACCTGTAAATCTATTAATACCTGCAACTCAAACTGAGCATTCATCAATGCAACGAAAAATAGCTGAAACCCCATCATTCAACAAGATGTATCAATAACAAGGAGCCTGAGCCCAAAGGCTTAGACTCACTCGCCAGCAACCTGGAGAATAGGGGCAGTAAGAGCTGTTCAAGTCAGCCTTGGGTCACAGTTGACAGAAAAAGCAGTTTGTCCAGACAAGTCCAAAATAAATTTAATAGCTATGGAGTAGATTGTAGACTGATTTAAGTNTGCAGCTCATAGAAAACAAGAACACTGGCATCTCATTCACATGACGAGAAGTGCTGAAGAGCCTGGAGACAGGGTTCTGACATCTCCATTATCCAGCAGTTTCCCCATTTCCTAGGTACAGACGGACTTGCAGGTTGTACTCATTCGAAGAACTTAGAACCTGACTTGGGACAAATGTACTTACTAACAGTTCCCAAATCTGCCAAAAACTCTAGTAAGAGCTGTCTTTTACAACACCTATTCTTTGAATATGTGTTAGGTTAAACTTGTGGTAGAGGACACCTTTAATCCCATCGCTCTGGAGGGAGGCAGAAGCAGATCGCAGGATCTCTAAAGAAAGTGTCAGGAGTGTTTCTAACAGCTTATCTTAAAATCAATTTAAATCTGAATCTTGGATATACATTAACACTGCTACTTAAAAGCTGAAAACGTTAACACTGTATTTTCAGCTCATATTTTAGATAACTGTTCCCTCAAAAAAACATTAGTTAGAATTTATAAAGTATACTTAACTTTTACACTTATTTGCTTTTAGCAAATATTAGACATCAGGTTTATGTGGCGTATGCTTACTCTAAGATCCTAACATTTTCTCTGCAGTCTTCTGATTTTAAATATTTTTTTCAGCATGTACATAAAGTTTATGGAAGTAGTTCTTCCTCCCTCTTTTTTAAGACAGAAGACTGGAACCCATGATCATCTTGCCTCAGCCTCCTAAGTATGGAAATAGAATTGTGTAATTTCTGAAAAGAAAATCAATGTTTTGTTTTTAAACTATAAGCCCACATATGAAAACTTGGAAAATCAAACTATTTAAAGGTTATACATGCAATGAAATTTAGAGATGTAACAATAAGACCTTTAATAATTATTTTAACCCCAACACAATGTCTGCTACTGTATTTAAAAGCATTTATTTAAAATATATGTCAATATCCTTCCATGAGCCCGTTTTTATATCATGAGGTATATGGTAACAACAACAACCCTAAATGCAAAAGGACCATCCGTAACCTAAATATAAAACTGAACTTTGGCAAAGATGAGTGTCACACAGAATAACACAGCCAATGAGAAAAGGTGTTCACACCATTTCACTGCACCATGCCCTGTCTCCACTCATTCCTCCCCTGTAATGGTGAGCTGTAACCTGCCCCAGAGGACTCTGAACTGTAATGTGCAGTCTCCTGATTAATACCTGCTTTGAAGTCTCAGTGCTACAGCTGTACAAATTACACTTTTAAAATATTTGAAACAGATATTGAATTTATTGGTTGGCTATGAGTAGGAAAATACATCGGTAAGGAAAAGAGACCCTGTATATAAATATAATACTAGCTAGTTACAATTTGACCAAGAAGATTCCACTGAAAAGAACAGTAAAAGCCCTTGTTACCACCAGTCTATATGGTGTAAATTCAGCTTCTCATCACCCTTATCAAAGAGCTGCCTACGCAGATGTGACATTCTTGAGCTTAGTGCAGATAGTGTGCTGGGTTTTGTTACATGAATGGTAAACAAGAGTTAGTCCAGTGCATTACACAATATAATGTACTGTGGATAAAGACTACTCTATTTTAGACACTACATCAACAGACCAGTTTTTAAGATTTATGTAACCAAAAGGAACAAAGTGAACATCTTAAAATACTGCTTATGGTTGGAGGACACCTGTTTATGTCCTCTGAATTATCTGCAACACCTGTACTAGATATTGGGACTGACTCATCCCAAGACAAACTCCTGTAATTGTCTTGCCTGGGTTGGCTTTGTCCTATGACATGACCACCAAACTTAAAAGTCACGATGGAAATGAGTTCTGTAGTTTAAATAGTGAAAAAGTGGAACTTTAAACCATGAATGTTATTGGAAAACGGAATCTTAGAGGTTTCAACTATAATTTAAAGANTTAGAAGTGCATTCTACCCAATTTAATTATGTCTTTAGGTTTCAAAGTGCTAATACAAAATAAGCTTTCCTGGTTGTCACCGAATCAAATAAAAGTACAAACAAAAGCAAATTTCTTGGAAATGTTCTTCTGCCTGTGTTCTGGGATTAAAGTTGCAATCAACAATTTACTTCTACAACTTCAATTTATACTATGCCATAAATTAATTTCAATGAACATTATTTAAATTCCCAAAGCATAAATAATTACCACCAATACTGTATACTGTGCTTCAAAAGATTTACAAGGATTTGAGTGCCTCCCATCTTTTCATCTTTAGAATAGGAAACATATTCCAAACATTTTGTAAAACACTCCTAAGATGTATTTATCAGCAAGAACACTGAAATTACATTATAGCAAAACATTACATATATTTATTACAGAATTTTTCAAAAATAATCTACATTAGGAAAACAGACTAGTTTTATGTGTTTTAAGGAGTATAGGTTCTTGAAAATTATTTTGGACACAAAACATTTAAAACATAAAACCTTGCTTAACAAAAGTATCAGTCTATTTTGGTGTGAACATTTATTCTCTATAGATTCAAAATATTTCTTTTGAAGGTTATACTTGTAAATCTACACTCTCAATCAACTTATCACTATCTAAACAAGGTGGAGATGTCCAAACTGACCCACAGAATGCATTATGCCCAGAAGAGGCAAAACAAGTACTTTCCAGACATAATAGGCAATTATATCTTACTATGCTGCCCCCAAATGCAAATATATTGTAGACAGTAATGAATACAGATGAAACATTTTGTGTAAAGCTCAAACCTTTAGCATCTAACAAGTGCACTCTAGTTCCAGCATCCATGGAAAGAATACATCTTCCACTAACAAATGCAAAAATGAGTAAGTGCTCCTCTCGGCTCCTGACACCATGCTCTCTGGACCTGTGGTTCTTTAAGCAGGTCACAGGGAAAGTGGCTTCCTCAGTCCCATCAGTCCAACCAGCTCCAGTTCATCCTCACTGGAAATTGTCATGATGCACACTACCAACACAGTGTTTATGAAAATCAAGTCAAACACATCTTATATTCACACTTTACAAGACAGAGAGAAACAGACAGACAGACAGAGAGACACACACAGAAGAAACAAAAAGCCATTAAAAGTTATGTACTGGTTCTACACCAGTGTTGATTACAAACTGGATGTGTTTGGTGCCAGCATAACTTGAACAAAGAGAAAACCCACAAACAAACAAGCAAACAAACAAACCCACCATCATAATTAAGATTAAACAAACAAAACAAAAACCTTAAAGGAAAAACAAGGTCCAAGACAGATTCAAGATCAAGACCTTTTACAGAATTTCTTAAAAAGAAAAAAATTTCATTTATTTAAACAGTATGTAATTTTATTTCCTCTTAAAAACAGCATAAGCAATTAAATGTTTTCTCATAAAATTTTGAGTCATCCAAAATGGCTCAGTCTCTGTATAAAACTGTTACTACTCAACAGTTCATTTTAGTGCCACCCGGCGTCCTTCTGCTCCACTGCCTGCAGTTGAAACAAAAGCAGCCAGACAAGTTCCCTCTGAATTCATTTGATTTTGAGAGAACCAACGACTGAGAACAGAACATATACAAGTTAACTTTGTAAAGTTAAAGGTGACTTTAATTTCTAATCTACTAATGGCACTATGGGCAAAATATAGGGTACAGTATAACTTTCATCTTGGTTGACATATTAAAATTCCTTAGTCACTTTAAAAATGATCTGAACAATTGTCTTAGGGAACCAGTTTTGAAAATGTATCTAATTTATACTGCTTCATAAACAGAAAATTACTATTCTTTTAAAAAAAGGAATGATTTTTAAAAACATAAGAAAATAAGGAATACACATGATAGTGGTACTCTGGGTGCAATGGCACCAAGAAGCAGTGCTTGGATCTGTGAGCTAACACCCAGGACCCAAGAACATGTTCCAGAATGTGCTATCCAACGCTTCACAACGAGGAAAAGCCACAGCTCATACAAAAGCATTTTCATAAAAGTCTCACAAATGTTAGTTTTTAAAAAATATAAAAGATGCACAGATTTTCTCTGCATGCACAGGCAGTGCTTAGTGAGAACAAATTTAGGCAGGCACAGTGGAGACACAACAGAAATGTCTCAAGGAAGGACTTAGAAGCTGTACCTAAACAGCTGTAGTTTTTTAACTTAAAAAGTTAAAGATTTAAAAATACCAGAATGTACATATGTCAACTATCATATTCCATAAATGCTTACAGATCAGCTTATCTGTCCTGGTAGAAAGTTTCCATAGAAATTCAGGAATTCATACATAAGTTGCCTCTGGTCCAAGAAAATATCCCAAGGTCTAAACAAACTTACATTTAAAGAGTATGTTCTCAATTTAAAAATAAAGTAGTACAAAAGGGCTAACAAAACCCCAACAGTGCAAATCACTGCAGAGAAAGTCTGTTGCAACTTTGTTACCAGCTGGCCTTCAGAACATAGGACACAGGTTAAAAAAACAAACAAACAAAAAAAAACACCTTAGCTTACAATTGTTTTCAAATTTGTTTGTTTTTTTCTAGTCAATACAAAATTTCATAAATCAGGTCTTCTGTGGATCATATACAATCATAAAGGCTAAATTCAAATTCTACATTTTACAAACAAGTTTGAAAAAAAGAGGANTAAAGTCTGGAAGAGTGGTCTCTGATGTGACTACTGGCCTCAGAAAACAGTGCTGTGATTTCTGTGCAAACAGCACACTGCTCACACATCTTCCTATTTCAAGGCATGACAATATACATTGGAGAGAAGAAACAGGAAAATTACTGGTAACAAATTAAAAGATAGGTGTAAACACACCAGTCCCTGTCTAGCAGTATATAAAGCATACTGGGCTCAGAATTTGTCTGTTGCTAGCACCTGGCTTTCATACTATATCCTTTATCAAATAATCAGACTGAAAAATCCAATGATCATTGAGAAAAATTCCTAGTGGCCACACCTCACTCCCCTATATTCAGATTTTCATGAGTTTACAAGTAAATCTGAGGTCCTCTGAAAGTACTTGACTACCTCCTGCCAGGAAGGTGAATGCCATTAACTTGGGGCAGGAGAGGCAGTAAGAGCTCCAATTGTGCAAAAAGTGAGAAGTGGTCGGAGGGAATAAGTGGATGTGGGCAGCCGCTGATATTATTTTCAACTAGCCAATGGTGGTCCAGAGGTCCCAGGATGGCTAAAGTATTCAGCTGAGGTTTAGAATAGAAGATGTAGTCAATTATACCCTGAAAAACAACAATAAAAATGATTACAGCTTAAGCAAGAAAACACGAAAAGCACAAGTGTTTTCAAGATATATCCTTAGAAGTCCTATTTGGTAAACAAAAGCAATTTGCTAGCTTGAAGAAGCAGCAGTATNTGTAACCCCCAGTGCCACTTAAGAAAAACAGAAAACAAACAACCCCACCAAAGTCAAACTCAGCAGAATCAATCAGTTGCAGCAGGACTGCCAGACTGCCAGCCCCCAAATCGTGACATGGAGACTTCTTATTAGCTATGAATGCTCGGACTTATCTTGTGTTCGTTTCTAGCTAGCTCTTATAACTTAATTTAACCTGTTTCTCTTTATCTATGTTTTGCCTTGGGGCCTTTCTTTCATTCTGATGTCCTATTTTCCTGCTTTCCTGGCTGGCCCCTGGCGTCTCCCTCTCATTCCTTCTCCCTTGAGCCTAAATCCCCCTCCTACTTATTCTCTCTGCCAGCCCCGCCAATCCCTCCTCTGCCTAGCTACTGGTTGTTCAGCTTTTTACTAGACCAATCAGGTGATGTAGGCAGGCAAAATCAAATAGCAATGCATCTTTGCAGAGCTAAACAAATGCAGCATAAACAAATGCAACACATCTTTACATAGTTAAACAATTATTCTGTAACACAAACAAATGCAACACATCTTTACAAAATTAAATATTCTATTCCACAACAACCAGTCCTGTTTTAATAAGCCCTTTCCTAACAACCTATACATACTCATGTTCTTCTTGTCACCTGGCTAACTCCTTATTAACTGTCAAACCCTCCTAAGTCCTGCAGTCGCCCCTTAATAACCTCCAGCACTGTTCTCTTCTCTTGCTAATGCCCACACTAAGGTGTGAGGACGTAGTCATCTATATGGCTGAGATTGACTATAACTTTACTAAATGTCCCCGCAAAGGTGTTAAAGG
>LZPO01008171.1:102459-118583 GCA_001675575.1 Neotoma lepida | reverse complement strand
AGTGAAACATTTCACTATTAGGCTAAGAATTTGTACCTCTATTTATGTTCAAGCTATCTGTATATTATCTCTCCTGCAGTTGTACATCAAATGTTTTAATAATAATAAAAAAAATGGAAAAATCACATTTCAGATTTCAAAAACTATTCACTTAAACAGGGACCTCATACTCTCACTTCTCTCCTTACTTTTTCCATGAGCCAATTTTCATCAACATGTGATTGTAGATTTTTTTTTTCCTGAGTCTGTGCCCAAGTTACAAAGCATTGTTTCAAATAATAGTAAGACTACAAATTACACATTTTAACCAACTCCTACTAAAATTCTTCATCAATGCTTCAGTACAGTCTTCACAAGGACCTTATCAAGCACTTTTTCTCATTTTCAAAAGACAGATTATTTAATTCTTACNTTCAACTAACCTGAAAGTCCCACCCACTACAGCTGGGCCTGACATACAGTAAGNGAAAAAAAAAGTTATGATCATTACTGTCATTTCCTGACAAATATGAAGATAACTTTCTTATTTCTTCATCATTCTTGATCCCACATCTAAGAACTCAAGTATTCCAAACCTCCACCTTTCAGTATCTTTAAGCAAAACACTCATCTTTCCTTTCTTTTCATGTCTAACTTCTTTAATTAACCTTCCTTATTTCTGATAACTACCTATGAGTTTCCTCCTCAACATTCATCCCTTGACTCTCGTCACTTCATTCTGTGAAACCTAATGCTTACTCCTCAGTACATATTACCAAACATCAAATCTTCATGTCTAGTTCTGAGATTTCAAGTGTATCTACGAACATGTACTTGTATTTGAGGATATTCTGACTCACGTGTAAAATGACTTCTAATGTGTTTTCCGGTAATAAAACTGTCAATATAGTCTACAACAAAACTTATCCCCTCCGTTACCTGGTGCAAATCATGTTCTATTCTGACATCACAGTACTGCTACTGGGTGCACCACAATTTGAGAAAACTAATTTTGCCTGCCTTTTTTCCAAATCTCCGCCATCATTCACTCTTCTCTAGTCTATCCTTTTACTCAGATTTTTCAAGATTTTCTTCTGATTCTAATAAACACCTCCTCAATTCTACATTTCATATCTCATTCTCATATTAGTAATCTCCAAATATTGTTATACTGTCATCCACTTATACCTTTTAAATCCTTCCACTGTTTAATTTAAATTCCTTTATGAGGCATTCAAATACTCTTAATCTTTTCCTATGCTCTTTGCTATATAATAATTCAGTAATCCAGTAATTATTATGCTCCTTAGTTAACAACCCTTTTGCCCTAAGAGTAACCAGTTGTTCTATTTTAATATCATATACTAGTTGCTATACTGGAGTGCCCCCCACAGTGTTTGGATACATCCCCCAACCTTTATTTTAAAAACTTCATTTAATTCCCACTTTTCTTATGAACTATTATGGCTCACGTTAACTTTTCCTACACGTAGTCCCTAAGCTATTATCACCTACACAACTCATTTGCCACTTAATGTCTGGGGTTTCACACTATTACTAAAAGTGTACCATATCTCAAAGTAAAAACAACCCCAGAAAGGGATAGTATACACTATCTGTGCATCTATTGTACTTTTTATTGACTTTTTATTACCTAACAAAAATCTGACTGCATGATGAACATAATGCTCTTAACGTCAAGAAATACTAAACTACCTAGCTCATGTAATCTCTCCACCCCACCTTCCAGAGAAAGAAATTCTAGAAGATGGACAGGAAGAGAACGCTGTTTTGTAACCCTACAGTNATGACTCAAAGAACCACCAATGACTGCTGAAACCACCACAGAGAAGTTTCTGGACGAACAGGACATTTGTATAGTATCAAAATATCACCGAACAGATTACTTAGGAATTACAAAGGGAAAAATGGTACCTTTACAGTGAAGAAATCTGGCGGACACCAAGTGATCAAAGTTAACATCACCAATAATGGAATAAACTGACAGCATGTGCCTCCTGATGTGATGCACTGAGGACACAACATCACTTATGTATTATTCCTGCCAAAAATGCACAACCTGAAACTAGTCATGAGGAAACAATCAGACAAACCAAAAACTGAGGGACAATCTATAAATCAACTGACCTACAACCTTCAAAATTACCAATGTGTAGGCAGACGAAGTCTGAGGAACTCAGTATGTGATCCTGGATCGGATCACAGATCAGAAAAAGATTACTATAGAGGACATCACTACTATATAGGACAACCAGTAAAATCTGAATATGGATGGCAGCATGGTCCTACACTAATGTTAAACTTTCAGGTTTCCCCCGTACCGCTTTGGTTACATAAGAGAACTTCCTTATTCACAGGAGAAATGCTACCAAATACTTTAGAGTAAATGATATGTAAACCTTATTCTCTAATTATTTGATAATAATTATAATAAATAAAAATTAGTAATAGAATGATTTGCAAAAAAATATGGCAAAATGTATAGGTTAGAAATATGAGTTCATTTTACTATTCACAAAACAGTTCTGGCTTTTCCCCAAAAAATACTTAAGAAATGACTATCACATAAAAAGTATCAATGANTCTGTGATATGTCACATTGTATTTGACAATCTTACAGCAAGACATTGTAGTGAGGATATTTCATAAATGAAATTAGGTTTGTTTCACAGTCATTCAATGAAATACTTTATAATGTTAACCACTAATTTACCTTTAACGATTTCACATTTACCACAAAACTTAGCTAAAATGAGTAATCTACTTCAATTAGTAAGTCTTAGAGAATATTTTAAAATAATATAGTTTTCTTATTTTCAAATATACAGAAGAGAAAGCTAGAAAGAGTTGAAATATTTAGAAAATAATTATCTATAACTAACATTTAATAGGCATTTGTAATTCACTAATGTTTTCTTCATTACGATTATATATTCATCACAGACCACAAACTTCCTCTTTTCTCAACTATCATAAATTGTGATTTATTCAATTATAGGTTTTCAGTAAGGTTTTACAATACAGTGACGTTAAATATAAGCTTCCTGTAGCCTTGAAAAGAATGCTCTGATCAAAATACAGCATGGTATATGGATTCTCTATAGTCAAAATTGTATTAGTAACAGTCCTTTAAATCGGGTACCTTATTTATGAGATGTTCAGTAACAACTTCTCTTAGTCCAGTGTAGAGCTTTTCTCCATGTTTATGCAAAACCATTGTATATGCATTTCTATAGAGCTCCTCAAAACTAAGACCACTGTTATTCTTACGCTGGATTTCTTGAATTGCATTTTTCAGAAGGTCCCAAATGCTGTTTACATATTTTTCATCCATGGTCATCTGCAATATCCAAAAGAGAGAAGAGAAAAAAAGGTTAAGAACATTTCTGTATTTGTTCATATCATAAGTATTTCAACTATGACTACAAACTTATTGTTCAAATCATAGATTGTGTTATAATAAACAACCTAGAGCCAGATAGTGGGGTGAAAGCAGAAAGATCAGAGAAGCAGAGCAAGCCACAGCCAACCGCACCTCGTCAACTCAACTGACCCTGTTTCCTCAGACTGAAAGGCTCTCAGTCCTCACCCAAAAGGATCTCAGCTGAACTGCCTTAGTTCCTGTTTCCTCAGGTCTTATATATCTTTCTCCGCCCTGCCATCATTTCCTGGGATTAAAGGCGTGTGTTCTCCTCAGTACTGGGAATAAAGGCGTGTGCCACCACTGTCTGGCCTCTATGTCTAATCTAGTGGCTGGCTCTGTCCTCTGATCCTCTGGCAAGCTTTATTGGGATACACAATATATCACCACACAACTATTTTATTTTAGCAAAATAAGAGATACATCTGAAGTTAGTTGAGCTACCAGAAACATTCTTTATAACTTNTATAACCTCCTCCTCTATCCCTAAGTATACTCAAACTCTCTACTTTAAAATCACGATTTACATATCCACAAGTCACTTAACCCTTTCTTGCTCCCTGTAAAATATTTGTCATGCTAAATTCCAACAGCCCACCCACTCCTTCACATGAACCTATGTAGCTAAAAATACCAATATACTACTTATATTTGACCTGTTTAAATTCATACCAACTCCAAGTGTGACCTTCCTGCAATCCTATAAACCCAATTTTCTAGTCTACTGATTATACTTTTCTAGATGATTTTTACACCATATCCTCACTCGAATGCTTCCGTTGCACTGAAAAATAGAAACAACTGGGAGGCACTATACAAAACTGATCAAATCCANCAACATTTTTGTTTCTATGCCAATATAATCTGTTAATTCTTACACTCCAAGTACAGAAGAGGAACCAAAAGTGAACATCACAAATGCAGGATGTCAAGCCCCACCCCAGGCCTACAGAAACAACCTGCATTTTAACAGGAAGTCTAAGCAAAATCTATACAGAATGAAGTTTTTCGTGTCCAATCTCTTTCTTGAGGTCCTTTAGTAGGATCACTGATTTTCCCTCTCTACTAAATCATTTCTATTTACATCCAAAATTATTAGTTTTCCATCTTAAAAACAAATCTTTACAATCCGTTCTTAACTTCTTTCCATTTACAATGAAATAATTAAATAGCAGGGGATTGGAATGGTCCTTTATATTCAGTGTCTCCAAACTCCATTTTTTCATTATATCTTTAATTCACAACAATATAACTTTCATCCCTACCATTTTACTAGGACTAACTGTGAAAAAGTCACCAGTGACTTCTATATTCATAAATCTAATGATCAAAGTAAGTTCTAGATCTCATTTTACTAGACTTATCCAGCAGTATTTTGAAAGAGCTCACCAATTCTATGTTTAAAACAAAAATTTCACTTGCCTTCCAAGCACTATAACCACTTACTTTTCTTCCCATCTCACTAGTTCCTAGTGTCAGTTTGCTTTCGTTCTTACCACCATCTCCAATCCTAGACTTATGTTCTAGAGATCTCATTTATTTCTTTTAAGTCACTCTCAAATTTCCAATACTCTATCTGGCCCTGTCTCTTGCACACTAGTGGTATTTCAGCTGCCTACTAAATGTTCCTACTAAGCATCTCAAACTCAAGTTTCAAAGATAACTCCTAATCTTTTCCCCACATTCCACTTGCCCTGAAGTCTTTTCCAACTGAATAAACGTCTACTTCTTTCTTCTAGGTATTAAGGGAAAAATTATCATCTCTGGCTATTCCCTCACTTCAATTCCAACTCAAAATACAAATCTTGTTGTCTACCTTCCCAAGACAGGTAGAGATCACAAACAACCCCTTCACAATAGTTCTATTAATACAATCATGGTAAATCCATCATCTCTCAGAGAGTTCTAACAGCTACTTCACAATTCTTGGCCTGCCTCCAGAAAGTGATCTCCAGAAAACATAAATCAAATCATGTCACTTATCTGTCCCCAACCCTCAAATGACTTTTCATTTCCCCTAGAGTTAAAGTCAAAAGTTTGTACGGTTCTCCCACAAAACCTTATTTGATCTCATTCATCTCTCAACTTCCTCTTTTCTCCCTTGTTCACTCTGCGATCTACTTCCCAATTATTCTTTGGAATACATAAATAAACTCACTTTAGCTTTTGTGTTTCTTACCCTCTGTCTGGAATGTTTTTCCCTCAGACATAGCTGAATGTCTCAAATCTGCCAGCTGACAATGAACTGTTAAGTGCCCATCCTATTTACAGTATTAGCCTCCACTCACTACTGACCCCCCAAATCTACCCCTATTATTTTTCTTTTTCATGTTAGCTTCATAGAAATTTAACAGCCCCTAAATAATACTTGGTACATAACAGGTATTGGTAGTTGCTGACTGAGCGATCCTTCTGCTAATACTTGACAAAGGAATCCCTTTTGTGTTACATAAATCTACTTATTCAGCTCAACATTTACAATCTGGGAAACACTACTCAGTCAGCACCATTCTGCCCAACTGGGTTAGAATTACTAAGTTAGTAGAATTTTTTTCCAAGTCACATTTATGCATAAAAGTGTGAAGAAGAAAGTATAGAAACTACTTATTTCACTTACCCTAGCTGTAAAATAGCAGCTCAACTGAATCAAAAGGATCCTTACACAGATGACTCAAACTCAGTCTAACAATTTAGGGTAGCTTCAAAATGTGACATGTTAACACAATACATCCTTCCATCCACCAAATCATTCTCATATCCGAGGTCTACAGGAGACTTTAAGAGAATCTACCTCTATTCCTAAACTACTATCTATTTTTATCAGATATCCTGACAGACAAAAAGGAATGCTTGGAAAATGTCAAGGTGTGATTATATGTAACTTTTCACATGCAAAAAAAAAAAAATTGGTACAAATCAACACAGAAAATGATGGCTTCGCCGGGCAGTGGTGGTGCATGCCTTTAATCCCAGCACTTGGAGGCAGAACCAGGCGGATTTCTGTGAGTTCGAGGCCAGCCTGGTCTACAGAGCAAGATCCAGGACAGACTCCAAAAACTACACAGAGAAACCCTGTCTCAAACAAAACAAAACAAAACAAAAAAAGGATAAGAAGAAGAAAATGATGGCTTCAAATACTTCACTCATGTGCAATGAGGTTTTAGTCTATTGATACCTATCAGCACTGTAGCAAANCAACGACATCTCACNGCATTAAATAATAAATATACAAAGCAGAATATAATCAACAATTTCAATGAAAGGGAAAATGAACTTATTAACTCCCAAAATACTTCTATCACAAAATATCTGTCAAAGGATCTTTTCAGGCTCTTTACTATCTAATANAAGCTAGACAAAGCACAAAGAGATCCACACAGCACAAATTACTAAAGAAGCTTCTGTAACTGGAATCTTAAAAGGTCTTATTAATAAAAAACCCAGATCCAGGTATTAGGGTGAACACTGAAAGATCAGAGAAACAGAACAAGTCACAGCCAACCTCACCTTGCCAACTCCTCAGCTGATCTTGTTTCCTTAGACTGAAAATCTCTGAGTCCTCACCAGAATGAACTGCTCAAAAGCCTCTAGTTCCTGGTCCTAACGCCTTATATACCTTTCTGCTTCCTGCCATCACTTCCTGGGATTAAAGGCGTGTTTCCTTCCCAAGCAAANACATGGGATCTCGAGTGCTGGGGTTAAAGGTGTGTACCACCCCGCCTGGCTCTATTTCCCAATGTGGCCTTGAACTCACAGGGATCCAGGCAGATCTCTGCCTCCCAAGTGATTAAGATTAAAGGTGTGTGTGCCACCATTTTCTGGCCTTTATGTCTGATCTAGTGGCTGTTCTGTTCTCTGACCCCAGGAAAGCTTTATTAGGGTACACAATATTATCAACCACAAGCTTCTAATATTACCTAAATATCCTCACATTATTACAACAAACTACTTTTAAAAATTATATCTCTAAGAGTTGTTTTCCAATNCGGTAGTAGAATTTTCTGTCATGCTTTGTAAGTAGAACAATGATTAGAGCCAGAGGACAAACATTACTTCTAGTGATTACTACAGGAAAAATATTAACAATCAAATGAACAAAAACAAAGAAATTACATAGCTTACCCCAAATCACCAAATACTACAATATTCAAACCACTGGACTCACATTTTACATGTGGAGTAAATCAGATCGTGAGTCACTGATTATCTCAAAGAACACGATGCTACACTAGTAAAGAACATAGGTTTTGATTTGTACCATGGTTTTCTCACTGTCAAGCCCAGGATCTTAAATCATTTAACTCCTTTAGATCTTGATTTCTTATTTCAAAAGTAGGTCTAATAATTATTTATCTCAAAGACTGTCATAAAAAGTAGATGAGAATGTCAGTAAATTTACACAATTCATTCTTGGCACAGTATAACCCCCCACATGAAGAACAACAGTGTTTGCTGATAGAATCTCTTGAATTCTTGAAACAAAATTCAGAAACAGCTTTCAAACTCTGAATTTCAAACTCTCTGTATATAAACAGGTAAGAGCTAAGACAAAAGTCCTAAGAGNATAACTATGCAAACGCCTATCAGTGTTAAGCAGCTTTTTTTCAAAAGCACTATTTCTCTATACGTTTGTCTCTCAAGACTATCAGTCATGTAAGTAATTTCCATTCCCATCACTCTCTGGCTTATGTCACNCTCTATAATGGGTCCCTTATGCACCTTTACTCATCATTAAGGCTACAATTACTATCCACACATAGAGTTCAGATTCTTCTTCAGATTGTTTGCAAAAAATCTAAAGTTTCCCAAACTGTATACAATATTTTGTAAATATAACTTGTATGTACTTCTTTTCTGGAGGGCAAGTACCTAGTTTTTAATCAGAATTCTCAATCTGGGTTTATTTTTGTTTCACATGGTTGTTANTATTTTTACCGTAATAAAATCATAAAGAAGACACATGATTGGCTTATGTGGCTCCCAAATCCAGACTGCCAGCTCAAACTGCCCCAAAGCCTAAAACTCCAATACTCAACTATCTGCTGCCTATCTCCAATCAGCTCCAGAAAGAGACCTAACCATGTGCACATTCCACGTAAAATCATCAGTACACACATGCCTAAATCTTCCTCTGTAGTCTTTTTTTCAGTCATAGCATTTATAAGTCACTTAATTTTACAAACCAGAACCATAAACTTCACCTTACATTCTTTCCTATCAAAACCCTTCTCTGGGGTAAGATAGAGAAGGAGCACCTTAAAGGGCACAGACATATCTTTCAAGATCTGGTTAAGATTTCTCAGTGTATTTCCTTCCAGTGAGTGGGTTTTGTTTGTACACATTTTACTTATTTTGTCTGTATGTGCATGTCTGGAGGGCAGAGATGAACGTCACAGCATATGTGTGATCAGAGGACAACTTGCAGGAATCAGTTCTCTCCTTCTACCATGTGGGTCCCAATTGAACTTGGGTCATGAGACTTGGCAGCAGAAGCCTTTAACCACTGGCCCTACTCTCCCTTTCTTAATCTNATTCTTACATGATTCTGAACCCAGTTAAGGTACCAACCATACTCTCCTAGATTTTTCTTTCCCTGGCCACACCAAACTCAACATTCTTCCTCAGATCTTCCCTAACACTGAGGGCCTGCCTATCTACCATTACAATCCCATACTGCTNTGTAACTAGTATTTTGTTCTGCTTCTTCCACTGGGCCATGAAAATCCTAAGAGACTTGTGTTTTTCTTCGATGTCACTTTAGTGGCAGTAAACCAATGATTGTCAAATGAAGAGTGTTTTACCCACTAATGAATTTTGAAAATGTGAACCATTACTAGGCATAAGGATAATGAAGAAAATTAAACGTGCTTATCTGGAGAAATTAATCTAATTCTTTAAATATTCAAATGTCTTTTTAAATGGAAATAAAGAATAGTAAGGGACAAGCAACAGGCTCTAGAATCTACCAGGCATTATTTTCATATTTACTCATTTATCTTACCCATTATCAAAGACTCCAGAAATCTGCTTAATCANTGCTTTCATTATTAAGTGTTGGCTGGGAAGAACTAGTGGACTGAATAAGCCATTCAGGAAAGGATCAACAAGCTATAATTTTTCTTCCCCTAAGTAAACAAGTCTAAGAACAATACAACAAATGAAACAGGCAGTCCTCCATGATTTGGTCCTGGCATTAAGCACATCAACCCTAGCAAAATAATGTTTTACCAGTAAGCTTTGATCTTTCACTCACTCATTTCATCAATGTTAACCATAGAAACATTAAGCTACACTTTATACAGGATGAGGGAAAAAAAAATCTTAAGGTTCTATCCAATGTATATTATAAAAACAAAAATCCTTTAAAGTACCAATCTAAACTATCTGAGCAGAATTTCAGTAGTCCCATTAGTAACACTTATTTGCTTAAATTTGTTATAACTACAAATAAACGCAGGAGTTTTTTGCAACCAAGGCTTTAGGGGGACAATGTGCACACACACACAGACACACATGGACAACTTCATTTAATGTCTGCTATGTAATTATAAATACATAGTCTCCTGCCTCAAGAAATTCAAGCTACAGAAAACAAATTCCTTCAACAAGAAAAGCTTTTAAAAAATAATAAGCTTTTAAAGAAAAGATATAATTATTCTTAAATAGTTTGTAATTCTCTCATTAGGCAATAGCAATAAAAATTACTGTCTTTAAAAAACTGTAATGCTCATCTATACTATTTCAAATGGTATAACCTCCGAAGGCCTGAATTTGAAAAGATGTCTATTACATACTTACACATCTTGAAGGTGCTGCAATTATTAAAAGCTTGGGTAGAACTACATCATGAAACAAGTTAAAATTAAGATGAAGAGAAGTGTATTCTCTGCATCCACTATGTACAAAGTACAAGAAGTTTTCAGNCTCTTGTGAATAATGTTCTACCAGAAATATGCANCAGGGCGGTTGTGTGTGTAAAAATCTGAAATTCCAAGCAATTCAGAATGACACAGCTAAATATATATAAATAAACAAGGGAAAATGTTTGAGCTTAGTTGTAAGCTTCAACTTCAACAAGGCTTCCTTAGTATACTTTTCTGAGGAATCACAGCATTCTTATCATTTACAACAGAAGCATTATTACTAAGGCACCTCCCACTTAGGCTATAAACAACTCAGACTAATAAGGTGGTCTCTCCTTTGTTATTGTATGCCCCATAATATATATACACATGACATGATGACTAGGTGACATTAGCTAATATTGAAAGGATCTTACTTGATGACAAGATTCAATGACATACAGTATCAGCAATAACCTCATTTTTCTAGCACTAATCCCTTAAATAATGTCAACCATTAAAAACATAGCCAAAGATCCAAGCTTTGAGGCAAACAGCATAGTGAAAAGACACTGAGTAAACAAGTTAATAAAATTTCCAAACTTGGCTTTCCTCATCTGTTTGTGGTGAAGAAAAGAGATGGTGTACTGAATGGCAATTAAGAATATTTATGAAAGCACGTAGAACACAGTATTTGCTTAATAAATGTAAATTTGTTTCTCCCTTTACTGAACAAGAGAACACTGCTTAATGACTTTGAGTATAAAATTCACTGATGTTTGCTTTCGTTTTAAAATAGAGACCATTTGGGAATAAAAGTGTGCTACCAAGCCAAAAATAAAACAACAAAAGAAAATCACCTCAATAACTAATGTCATGAAGGAAAAAAAAATTATCAATTAAAGCACAGCAGCCAGGGACAATTCCATGAAAGCACAAAATAAGCCTATGTACCCTCAACTGGCCTCTACCATTAACTTATATAGGATAGCTACATTTATAATAAAAAAGTTNAATCAATAGGAGGTTCAATTATGCCCAGGATTTCAATCTTCAACACATGAGCAGGATGCTCAGGTATCATGTGGAACATCTGTAAAATGTGGAAAAAACAGAAGATTACGTTTCTAGATTAGTCTATCAAAGCCCACTTGTTTACAGATCTTACTGCTTTCATAATTGTACTTCAACTANATTCCTTGAATGATTTTTATATATGAGAAACATTTCATAATCCAACATGACCGTAGCAAGATGCAATCATGTAAGTACATTCGTCCCTAGCATCTGTGGAAGACTGATTCCAGAAACCTTGGAGATATCAAAATTTGAGACTGTTCAATCCTCTTTTCTAAAATTGTGCATATACATCTTCCCAACACTTTTAAGTCATTTCTAGATTACTATAATATTAATGCAATATAAATGTTACATAAATAGTTGCTGCACTGTTTATGGTCTACAAGTAAAGTCTGTAGAAATTCAATATGCCTTGGGTGAATAGACTGTCTTCCCACTGAAGCACACATCTGGCCAGTATCTCACTAATGGTCTTATTTTCATAGTTGATACAGAAATGACAGAATCTCAAAGTAGTTGTTAGAAAAAAGATACACGAATGCATGACTTAAATTCATACTTCTATAATCTAAAATTAGTTGTTTTACTAACAATGACATCACCATTATCATTTTCCCCTTTAACTGAAATCACGATTTTTTAAATACATAAAACAGTGTTTCCAAATAAAACTTCTATAAACTATAAGACAATACCAAATTGTAGCTATACTGGAGAATTAATTATACATAAGCAAAGGGAGAAACAAATGAAAGTATAATTTGTCACTACTATTAGCTTGGTCTTAAAATAGACCTAACTGTAATCAGTTATGACAGCAAAAGACCCACCACATACATTTATTACAAAGATATGTTGTGGAATCTGCTTAACCTTACCTAAAATGGTTAGCTATTTTTCCCATTGCTTCATATGAGAACTTAGCCACCATCAGTGGAATACAGCATTCACACTTTTGAGAAAAATCAAATTCTGAAAGGATAAATAATGTCTGCAATGTGAGACAACATGTTTTACACAAATTACAAGAGCACACAAGCATAATTTCCTAGATTTACATAGAAAAGGAGCTAGAATGTGCCTAAGGTAAACCCCAAAGTAAAGCCTCTTCATTTTACAAAATAGGAAACAAAGTGGCTTATCAAAGGTCACAAAACTAGTTAGAGCAGTGAAGGAGCCTAAGAGTCTCTCTACTGTATCATGTCAACTCAAATTATCAAGCCTCTCCACACTGAGAAAAATTCATAATTAAGGCCAGTATTAACAATTACTTACTATGGCTATATACTTATTTCAGTCTGGTCCACAGAAACAAGCTTTTAACTAACAACAACAANAAAAAAAGTCAGCTGTTAGTAGTTGTTCTTCCATAATTCAAGTAAGGTGCAAATTCCTAGGTGAAATCACCTTGTCTAGTCTTCAATTTTCTCATCTGTTATATTAATAACCAATTTTCTCTAAAGTCTTTGTTATGATTTGAGTATTTGTGTCTGCTCCAAAGCTCTTAATTCAATGAATATACCAATACTCAGAACTGAGGCCTATAAATGATGTAGGTTAGAGGAGTGGACCACTCATGGGTAGAATTAGGTAATCTTATTTGAAAAGGCTTGCTTGATAAAGGGAGTTAGCCCCCGTTGGCCCTTTCTTTTGGCCAAAAGAGGAAACAGCATTCCTCTCCTCTGGAGTATGTGGCATCAAAGTGTCATCTTGGGAACAATGAACAGCCTGCCAGAGAAATGAACTGGGGAATATCATGATTGTGGACTTNCCTGCCTCCAGAAATATGAGAAAAAAAGTATTTGTTCTTTGTAAGTTGTCCAGTCTATGGTCCATTGCTACAGTTATTAAGACAGTCCTACCTAGATTTTTAAAATCAGGAGCTAGGAAGATGGCTCAGTCCATAAAATGCATGAGGACCTAAGTCTGGATCCCCAGTGTGCATGGTGATGTGTACCCCAGTGCTAGGAAGGTAGAGACACAAGTATCTCTGGAGCTCTCGGCCAGTCAATACAGCTTCATCAGTGAGCTCTAGGTTCAGTGAGAGCGAGCACCTCACTGTGCTATGTACTGGCTATTTTTATGTCAATTTGACATAAGCTCAGGTCAGGAAGGAACCTCAGTTGAAAAAATGCCTCCATAAAAATGGGCTTAGGCAAGCTGGTAGAGGATTTTATTAATTAGTGGTTAATGGGAAGGGTCCAGCCCACTATGAATGCTAAACCTGGGCTGGTGGTTCTGGGTTTTGTAAGAAAGCAGGCTGAGCAAACCATGAGGAACAACCCCTCTATGGCTTCTCCATCAGCTCCTGCTTCCAGGTTCATGCTCTGCTCTGTCTGAGTTCCTGTCCTAACTTCCTTTGATGAGGAACAGTAATAAGAAAGTGTAAGTCGGCAGGCGGATCTCTGTGAGTTCGAGGCCAGCCCGGGCTACCAAGTGAGTTCCAGGAAAGGCGCAAAGCTACACAGAGAAACCCTGTCTCGAAAAACCAAAAAAGTGTAAGTCAAACTCTTTCCTCCTCTAATTGCTTTGGCCATGGTGTTTCATCACAGCAATAGCAACCCTAAGACAGCTTGTCTCAAAAAATAAAGTGGAAACAAAACTGAAGACACCGAACTTGGACCTTGGCATTCCACAAGAATGCATACACACATGCATGTGCTCATAAACAAACAACATACACACACACTATAGGAGAAAATAGTTAAATTTGGCTAATTTAATTCATTTAAAAACTATACTTGTTTCATTTACATATACCAAGAGAAATATTAACTGAACTCTAATCCTTGTGCTTTAAACTCATTGCACTGTTTACTACTTTAGTGTACTCTACATTTCTTTAGAAGTATTAAACATGTTAACTTCAAGGAATAGTCTAAGTACATACTTAAGATACACTGCACTGTACTGCACACTCTGTATAAGCCCCAGGGCTCCTAGATCTGTCACCAGTCAGTAATTTTGTTTTTGTTTTTCGAGACAGGGTTTGTCTGTGTAGCCCTGGGTATCCTGGAATGTACTTTGNAGACTAGGCTAGCNTGGAACTCAGCATGCCTTTGCCTCCCAAGTCCTGGGATTAAAGGCATGTGCCACCACCTCCCAGCTATCAGCCAATAATTTAAACCACCTTTGAATTATTTTTCCAATATATTTCTATTAAGAAAGCATATTATTCCAGAATCTAGAAAACACTTAGCAACATAAGTACATAGTATGGCATGCAAGATTAACCTGTGTCCCATGGGCTGCATGCAANCATGCTAGGATAATTATGAATATGACCCAATACTTCTATAGATGACAATACCATGTAGCAACGTCCAAAGGTTGGACAGCCCTGGTAGTCTAATGGGAAACAACATTGTTTTTGAGTCAGACACTTAGATATGAATCCTGCCTCTACCCTGTTCTATGTGTATATGTANTATTACATACTTTTAGTGGGTCTCTTGGAACTCCCAACTAGATTTAAAACAAGAGGAAAAATGTCTCAACTAAAACTTGTCTTTACGATTTGAGATCAAAATATTTAAAAGAAAATCCAGAATACAGCNGGTGTTCAACACTTAGCAGTTTATTCATCTTATAAAATGACTTCTCTTTGTTGGAGATGGTAAGAAACTGGACATAAAGAGGAAAACAAGGTTCATTACTTGGAGAGCATAGAACAGTGTGAGAGGCTAAAGGTTCATCAAGAGCTAGTTGAGGGACTAACTAGCAAGCAGTATGTCCCTCTTAGTGATGCTGCCTTGCTGTTTGAGAATCTCTCCAAGAAATCTTGTATTTTCCAAAGGTAAAGACTCCCCTTTGAAGTTTTTCTTCACTTGCTCAGCAGTAACATTTCTCATTTAAAAAGCAAAATAGGTCCTCTCCTTTTTCTCTAGATTCTAAGCCTTAAATGTGTACAAGACAAATCAACAAGTTTAATTAATTACTTCAGAATCTCAACTGGCTTTAAAACATCAAAAGGAATGCTTTCCAGTAGCAAAGGCTATGGGCTAGTTAAGACAACTGCAAGGCTAGTTCTCAATTTCCTATTATTACCTAGTTGGGCAAGTAGGGCCCTATTAAGTAGGCTAGTGTTTAGTGATATTAAGGCAATGGCTAAGCTTTTTAAGTGTACTCTTTTACAGAATCCCCTATTAATGGCANTATAGAAGCAGTTCTAAATGACCATGGAGGTCAACTATGAGGATACTCTTCTACTGCAAACCCTCTAGTCCACTGCAATCTGTGCCTGACTATGACTAACCTACAAAAAAGACTAAACATTTTTAAATGAAAATTCTGGCTTTACAATTAGCAGCTCTTTCTTTAAAATCTCCCAGTTATACCACTATTACAAAGTAAATTTTTATACTATCTCATTTACTCCATATAATCTGTGAAAAACTGTTCTTTGGTGTACCATTTTTATGTGAAGAAATGGACTAAAAAATATTGATTGTATTATTTCACTTACTGAATATTGTCTATTCTATGTTGTGTACTATTACAACTAGACTGACAAAAATCAAAAGACTTGATGCTTCCTCGAAAAGAAAATTACACTTCTAAATAAAGAGATATAGACCATTCTATCAGGAATCTTAGCTATGAAAACAAGATGAAACTGGTAATGAAGACAAGGAGTTTCTTGCTTTTCAGACTAGAGGCAGAGTTGAGTAATGATACATGTTTAAGAATATAATTGAATAGAAAGATTGCTGAGAAACTTTCATTTCCTGACACAGGTTTTTCTAGTGTGTGGGTGGGTGGGGAGGGCAGTTGTTCGATTT
>LZPO01008171.1:76966-87161 GCA_001675575.1 Neotoma lepida | reverse complement strand
ATGAACCTACAGCTTTCTTAGAAAAACTACTTCAGATGATTGGATTGTTATGGTGGCTACAAGTTTGGTTAAATTAATTATGACAGTGGTGTTTGTTCTTGCGGGGAGGGCATGTTTCTTATTAACCTCTCCATCTTTTGTTCTAAGGAGAGTTTCTGATTGTGGGTGGGTGGTCTTAGTGGATAACAGTTTTCACTTCTAACCATGTTAGCCAGAGTGCCTTGACTGGTCCTTCCATATAAGGATGTATTAGATGACACAGGTAATCAGATCCATTCCCAAAATTGTGAGTAGATGACTGAAGGACACAGGTAGTCGAACATTCAGGGGCAGTAAAGAAGCTAGGCTGTGCCTGGTGGACAACCTTCATTGTCTCTTCAGCTTCTCAGGTTATCACCCTTGCACAGCAAGTGCTCTTACCCACTGAGCCATGTCTCCAGCGCCCTGAAGGACTTTTCATCTCTACTGTGAAGAAGATAGCTCATCTTATAACTGTGCCCAGACCGACCTATCTTTTTTCCTTCCTTCCTTTCTCCCTTTTTTCTTCCTTTCTTCCTTCCTTCCTTCTCTACTCACTTCCTCCCTTCCTTTCTTCTTTCCTTCCTTATTTTTGTTTGAGCAACTTATTCACCATTGTTTNAGATGAATTTACACAGCTACCACTTCATGTTATGTCACCATGGGTAGGTATGGAGAAGGCTCAAAAATAAAACAAGCCAACCAACTCTTTTATTTATCAACAACTGGTGTTTCTGTGAACACAAAGAAAATGATCAATTATTATATGGCTATATGATAGCTATAGAGTAGATGAGTATCCAGAGAAAATACATCAAATTAATATTGTCCATGAAAAGTATAGTGTATCTGAATCAGCTAAACTGCTTTCCACAGCAAGGCAGAAAACCCATCTCTGTGTAAGAACAACCAGATCATTGCCTTGCATAAAAGAAGCCCAGAGTCAACTTGCAACTCAGATGTAGTACATTGAGGTTCTAGGCCAAGTTTGTAGCAGTTTTGCCCTAGCCTTTTCCATTGGCTAGTGGCAACCAGAGGCAGACCTTGGAGACACTGCCATGGCTCATTGGCCAAGAACCTATCTATCTATCTCATTAGGTGGCAGGGGGAATAAACGTGGCTAATTGTAGTCATTGGGAAAGAATAGATCTTACAAGGAGACCACTGTCACCTAGTTAGTACAGCACACATTTATATGTATCTCTTTTTGAAGAGATTTCACATGGCAACCAGTGCGTTGAAGGGTTATGGGTAAGAGGTGTGTGTGTATTAAATTGAGTGGTTNGCTGATGGAAATGTATGATCTCAGGCCCAGCTACACTGAAAGGAGAGCTGTCATATAGAAATGATAAGACCAAAGAGCCATAACACATAACAGCCAAAAACCCATGGAAAGGTGAAACCTACTGCATGTAGGTGATGTAGGTATCCATGTTTTTACAGACACCTTCACTCTCTGGGCTTCAGAGGCACTTAGCAAATCCTTATTCCCTGTTTCCTTTTGTCATATGGCCTATAGACTAGAGTAGCCAAAGGCAAATGGAAACAAAGTGATTGCTCACCCACTGGATTTGCAAGATGATTAAGAGGCCTCNTTGCCTACTTCTTCTTTTTAAAAATCAATGTATTTTAAATAACTTGTAAATTAAAAATAAAACAACCATGCAGCTAGGCGAATGAAAGCACTCCAACAAGCCCAGACCCAAAGTCTATATACATCTCAATGAACTTGTTTACAGTTACAGTAGCTGTTTTGAAATACTGAGACTTGACTGTAGTGGGTAGCTGTTCCAGCTTTGACCTTGAAACACTGCCCCCAAGAGAGGCAACAGGTAACTGCCACACCTATCTAGGACCTCCTCCTGGGGCGTGGCTCACAGGGAGCCCCATTAAGACTCGAGGTGCCTATGTGCTTGGTCCCTCTTCTTCTGGATCCCTCGGGTCCTGGAAGCNGGACTGGAGACCAAGCCAGAGTTCTCCGCTGGATTGCGTCTCCTCTCTCCCGGATCCTGTACCTGAATCCTTACTGGCTGTAAGTTATCCCAGAAATAAACCTCTTTTGATTGCTAGATAAATTAAGTGGAATTGTCTTGTTAATTACGATGATACTTAACTATTCAAAAATGTGTACCATTTACTCCAAAAACCATTCAAATTCTTGAGGCCATCCTACTTTTGTGTTTTCCAAAGATATGAAGTACTGGTCATACTCAACCAACTGTCCTTTGGAAATAGGCTAGTATTCCAGATCAGTTCTGATCTCTATTTGTTACTTCTTTTAAGAGGAGATTAACCCACTTCCTAAAGGTTAAATAACATCTAACACAAGTTTCTGTTGCCCTTGTTTGGGTAGACTTTTATGAGGAAAAGAAGGGCTGTCATTGGATGAACAAATAATCCATGCCATTTCCTGACAACGTGGTCATGGTCTGTTTCTTCCTCACAANCNCTGCAGTTGAGAATTCTTATCATGGTAGTGAAGAGTGCAGGCATCAGTTAGTTGANTGACTCCGAGTGCTCCCCAATAAAGAAGGATAGTAACAGTACTTATCATAGTAGTTGTGAAAATTAATTGGTGTAAGAAATGTGATGTGCTCTTATTCAGTGTCCCGAAGAGAATAAGCACTTAGCCAAGTCGGCCTCCTGCTTCATAGTGAGCCTCATTTTACAGGTAAGACAGTCATCTCAGAGAGGCTAAGTAACTTGTCATATCTGAGGGAAGTTAAGTATGTTACTTAAGGGCTCTACATAAGTAAGTCACAACAGAAGGATTCAATTCCTTTTAACTAATTTCAGGTATGTTCAATTTTAGAGTCTGTGTTTCTCACTATGTTGCTTTTCTGTTAGGTCATCTATTTGGACCTATGGTCCAATGCCATAGGATGATGGGATGAAATGCATAACAACTGGGGATCGAAAAATGAGGGGTTATCTCAAAAATTCTGTACCTACAAGTCACATTCTAGATGTTGCATCATAAACAGAAGAAGAAGAGAAGGAGGAGGAGCAGGAGGAAGAGGAAGAAGCAGCATTGGCAGAGACAGCTGCTGTATCTAAGACACCGATGGAGTCCTTTGTTGCACTTTTGAGTGATGTTCCAAATATTGTAATAGACATAACTNAGCAAAGTAAAGGAGTTTGCCTAGGCTCNTACAATGGACAGGTGGTTTGGAACCCCAGCAGGAAGCATGCAAGGCCTTCACCAAACTCTTGACCTCTCTAATAGATCATCCCCTTGCTCTGAAAAAAGACTCTGTGATCCAGAATGAACTTAGCATTAATACACGATATAGCTGAATCTTAAATGGCCGGAACCTCAGAAATAGGATAAGTTTATCTTGTGAGATAAATGTCATGATTGTGAATGGATAAAGTCAACGAGGTGCCACAGCAGACCAAACTAACATGCTGAAGGAAACACTCTTGTGGCCATGACTTGGGGCCGGGATGTGTTTTGTGCAGCCAGTCCGTTTTCATGCTATTGCATGCTTGTGGATTTCCATTCACACTGTTAGGATCTTTATTCACAAAGACCATCTCTGTGTTCTGAAAAGCACAAATTAGGGGATGAAGATGTAATTTTGTTGAATATATTCTTCTCAGCATATTAGAGAAAAGAAGTAAGTTTTCAAGTTTTGGAGCAAGCTGAATTTAATTTGACAGAAAAAGTAGGTAATCTGAGTATATATGTTTATTAATATCTGAGTATATATTATTAAACAATTAATGTTTTTCTCACTAACTACAGTGGCACTTCTTTTTACTCAAGAGTGTGCATTTTATGGATTTGGACAAGTTGCATGTGCCCCAATGGGAAAATTACAAAAGAGAATCTTGATGTGGTTTAGCTAACCTGTGAGAGTGTCCTTCAACATCAGAATTTTAATTCTCTCTCTCTCTCTCTCTCTCTCTCTCTCTCTCTCTCTCTCTCTCACTGTGTGTGTGTGTGTGTGTGTGCGAGAGAGAGAGAGAGGTGTGCACATATGTTTGTGTGAGTACAGGCACATGCATGAGGTCAGAGGACACCCTTGGGTATCAGTCCTCACTTTTTGCCTTGTTTGAGTCATGGTCTTGTTGGCTGCTGTATATGCCAGACTTAATGGTCTATAGGCTTCTGGGGGTTCCCTTGTCTTCAGCCCCTATATTCCAGTAGGATCCTCGGGGTTACATATGTACACTACCTTGTGTGGGTTTATGTGGGTTTCAGGGTGTAGCATGGTGCCCACTGAACCATCTCTCCAGTCCAACACTGAAATTTTAAAAGCATTCTGATATATTGTGTAGGCAATATATTTTTGAATTATTAAATAACCAACTCCGAAATACAAAAATAAACACATGATTTTTGCATGTTAAAATTATCTTCAAAGGAAGAAAACAAACCACAAATGAATTATAGAGTCTCTTTAACAAATGCAAGCCAAAACCAAAACCTTAATATCCAAAGCTGTTAAGCACTGTGCTCTAGAAGGGGGACATTTCTCCATGCCTTGTTACAAATGACACACACAATCCATTATCACTAGGACTCCAGAGTTTCTAGAAAGTCTCTGATCAGAACTTTTCCCACACTCGGGGCGCTTATTTAAGTGCAGTTTTGTTGTTATTTCTCCCCAAATAGATTCGCTTTAGGATTTCTTAACATAACAAATTACAAGGCACTTTCACTATAATTTGATGTAGTAGAACTTGATCTATATCCTTTCACAGGTAGCAACCATGCCATAAACAGCCAACCTGAGGCCCATCCACAGCGTGTCCAAAAGTGTAACATTAGCTCAAGCTTTCAAATGTGTTCAAATTATGCATATTTTTCTACTGGAAAATGTATGAAATTCTGAAATAAATATATATTACCCCCATGTGAGTGAAAATGCTATAACCCTGATAATTCTCAGGGGTTTATTTGAATCGGAATTCTAAGACCGTAGCTTTCCTTTGTTTTCATCTTCAACAGTGACTGATTTACATCATGCAAACCACCCTAAGAAGACAGGAAAGGGGAAATTGAACATTAAAAAATGAATGGCATATTTCCGAGGTATTCCCCTGAATTATAAAAGTCTAACCTTTATTGCAGTTAGTAGCAGGTTTATTGTGAGCATTAAAGAAAAGAAAAGTCTGGTTTTTTAATTAAAATCATAAAACCTAAGAACAATAAACATTCTTAAAATTTTGCAATTTGTTTTCCCGTTTCTATCATGTACAGTATATGGCTTTACTTTGTGATAAAATCCTGAACATATTTCTTGATTTCAGTGTTGAAAGACAATTTTCCACGAGTCTGGATATTGCCCTGCACTCTGTTCTTTTTTCTTTCCTTCTCTCCCTCTGCCAGAGTCCAGCTCCAGATAAGGGCAGGGTCCGAAGATGGGTGGATGCAAGAGCAGTGACAGAGGAATCAGACACAGGATACTTCTTAGTTTCGTTTTAGGAGAGATGGACAGAGAGGAAGCACATGAGAGTCATTCCCAGTGGGACAGGTCCCAGCAGAGGATGTAAGGAGTCGGTGGGGGAAGGAAGTGAGCCAGGCCATGGTGGTCAGGAGAATCTTGCAGCCTGACTGACTAGCAGCCAGAGTGCTTCTTTATTTATACAGAATTTAGTAAGCAGGGATACATTCATGATGTATTCCAAAACATAGATCATATCATTTTTGTTTTTGGACGTGTGTTTCACTTCCTTTTGCTCATCTTTTAGTCATCATCAATAAACTATGACAGAACAGAGTTATCATTTCCAATCATTTTCCCTCAAGTTTTGACATCATTAATAAACAGAATTATCATTCTTACTCATTAACCCCGTAACCCAATTTTTGAGAATCTAGAGGCATATGACAGCCTGTTCTCAGGCTGGTAGCTCTGGTTGCTTCAAGGACACTAGACAAAAACAAAATCTTCAAGATACCCTGGGCATTTTGCCATATCCCAAGCAGTGTATTATTAACTCTTCATGGTCAGAGTGCCCAGGAATAATCCTCAGGCCAAAGCTGCTGCAGTTATTATTCAAACTCTGGCATAATACAATGTTCACATTTCCTGTTCTCAGGCTGGTAGCTCTGATTGCTTCAAGGACACTAGACAAAAACAAAATCTTCAAGATACCCTGGGCATTTTGCCATATCCCAAGCAGTGTATTATTAACTCTTCATGGTCAGAGTGCCCAGGAATAATTCTTAGGCCAAAGCTGCTGCAGTTATTATTCAAACTCTGGCATAATACAATGTTCACATTTACATCTTTATAGAATTTGTCTGTATGTCTAATTCTAGCATTCTGTTGTTCCTTGGTTATTTGACATCATAGTGGCTCTGCATGAGCTAACTTTTCTAAGAGAGAGAAGTCCTGACACTTCATACTTTTATCGTCTTTCCACTCCATACTTTGCTCATCAATATGTCTCTATGTAGGGCAGAGTTGTATGCCACATGATTGTCTGAGTGTACAGTGGGAAGAAGCTTGTAATCTGAACTGTGGCCAACTCCTCTAGCCCACTGAATCTTGTTGACCTTTTTGAGTTTACTTTGTTTTGAATATCTTGTTCCTGTGTAAGTACAGGGACAGATGTTTCAAGAATGTCTCATAGGCTCATGAAGAGACCTCTGGCTTCTTCATGTGTCACAATCTCCAAGGCATAAGGAAGACCTTCAAGTAGATAACGATATCTCCCTAAAAGTGTGTGGTGGGGGGTAGTATGTTCAGGACTGTCCTGGGCAAGCTTAGAAGCAGCATTCCTGGGAGAAAGCATAAATAATTCATAAGAAAATTTCCTTCAATCCAATATCCCCAAATTGTACAAATATTAAAAGTGCCCCAAGTATGTAACAGGTGGAGATGAAAACCAAAGGTGGCATGGCAGCCATCACGTGGCTCAGCTTTGCTGGATCTTTGTCAAGCAGCTGTCCTGGCTTTATGACTTCTGCCATTCCATTCAGATATGGCTGTGCCATCCCTCCCTCGTTCACTCACTCTTCCCTCCCTCCCTTCTTTCTTTCTTCCTTTTTTTGTGACAGTGTCCCAGGTAATCCAGGCTTGCCTCACACTTACTGTGTTGCCAAAGATGACCTTGAACTTCTGTTTGTTTGTGTTCTTTTTGTTTTTGGAAACAGGGTTTCTTTGTGTAGCCCTGGCTGTCCTGGAAATTGCTTTGTAGACCAGGCTGGCCTTGAACTCCTAGTCACAGAGTCCTGCCTGCCTCTGTCTCCTGTGTGTTTGGATTAAAGGCACGTATCACCATGCCTGGCAACCTTGAATTTCTGATCCTCCTGCTTTTCCCTCCTGGGGATAACAGTTGTGTATAACCACTCCCAGTTTTATATGGTGCTTGAGATCAATCCTAGGCTTTGTGCATGCTACATCACTAGCTTATGCACGTCTTTCAAGTGGAGGGACTGATTGCTTTTATTACAGATGGTCTTTGTAAGGATCTATGAATAACTGCCTTGAAAAACACTGTGTCTCTCTAGAGCAAAGAACAGATATACTTGTCCATACGTGGTGGTTGGAATGAGAATGGTTCTCAGAGGCACATATGTTGAAATACTTGGTCCCCAGGTGATAGAACTATTATGAGAAGGGTTAGGAGTGGTGGCCTTCTTAGATGAGGACTGTCACTAGGAGTGGGCTTTGAGGTTTCAAAAGCCCACACCAAGCCGAGTCTCTCTCTCTCTCTCTCTGCCTGCAACTTGAATATCAGTTAAGAGCTCTCAGCCCTCTATCCCTGACCTCCACTTGTACGCCTTGTGTATATGTATACGGACACACACACACACACACACACAAATAAATGATGAATTTTCAAGGAAGTTATGATGGTGGATAGTCAGCTTAATTCTACTCAAGAACTCTTGGTGGCCAATATAGAGTGAGAACTTTAGAGCTATCTTACCAGAGGATGAAGGAACTGAGAGATGGTACACCAGTTCCCACCTGTCGTTGGTTGAGGGCTCCCAGGGTGGATAGGTTTTGATTCTAGTCCTGAACTCTGAACAGTCTTGCATAGCACAAATGGTTGCAACAGGTCTTGGTAGTTAGAAGTGAAAACTGGGTATTTATCACATGGATAAAGCATGAAGAAATAATAGTAGGCACACTTATAGACTTGGCTACATATTTCCTCTTGTGGTATATTCTTAGGATATTATTCAAGGCTGTTTAATGTTCCTATTTCCTCATCTGTAAAATGGAAATAATAATAATACCATTACATAAAGTTGGTAAAAGAATAGCATATTGAAATAGTGGAAAGCACTTAAAACAGGCCACAGAGTTTAATAAGAACTTAGTAAATGTTGGCTATTATTACAGAAGAGNGTAGCATTTATTCCCTGCTTGATATTTGCTATGTACTATTCTCTGACAGGAGAGTTTGACTTTTAATCATGACATTTTATTTTACTAAATGTCTGTGATAGACTCTTGGAGATTCAAGGTGTATTTATGTTTGACATGTGTCAAGGGGCAACTTTGGCTGCCACCTGGGAAGCACCAGGGATGATGTATTTAAAGCTTATTCCTATTTAAATTTCCTTAGAGAATTTATGGGGCTAAGCACTCCTGAACTCTCTAATTTAAAGATTTACTGCTCTGCCAGAGAAACTAATTAAAACTTATTTGAAGTGTCAGTAACATAGTATCGTTAGTCTCCATTTTTCTTCTTCTAAAGTGTGAATGAGAACATAAAAGAGAAGTGTGTTTATTCATTTATTAAAATTGTGTGTTTACATATACTTTNCCTATATATATGTCTGTTCACCAAATGTCCACAGAGGCCAGAAGCGAGTGTCTGATCCTCTGGGACTAGAGTCATAGATGGTTGCGAGCCACTCTGTGGGTGCTGGAAATTTAACCCAGGTCCTCTGAAAAAGCAGCTCTTAACTCCTGAGCCATTTCTCCAGCCCCTGAGAAGCATATTTTGAATACAGTTTTCTAGCATTACATATTATCTCTGTCAGACTCCTGTGAATCCATGTGATATTAACTACAGAATTCACCAAAATGCTCAGGAGTTTAAGGAAGGCTACTTAGCTTTAGATTAGGATCAATTTGTACGATTAGCCAGACAGCCATGGTAGGAAATCACAAAGCTTTTGTAAACTGTGCATAAATTATATCCAAATTGTTGTCACTTTTAAGCATCTCAAATGTCCTTTTAGTGTATATGTGATTATTAAAATAACATAATAGNAACAACAGATGTTTCAAATAGTCTTTTAGTGAGTATAAGTGATTATTAAAAATAATGTAACAGTAGTAACAGATTTGAGTCTGTGTCTTAGTCCTTTGTCAGTTCCCCTCTGGAAAGACTAGTGCGAGCAACCTCAGGAACCTAAGGGCCTCCCAGTGACTTTGAAGACCACTGCCTCAAATCAGGCTAGGAAACTGGTACAGCTAGGGACAGTGGCACTGTCACAACTCAGGGTCCATCAGCATAATAGAAGACCCATATCCCTTCCCTCCTCCATACTCAGGGTCTGAGCCCACACCCTAATTACCCCATGTTCTATGAAATCTCATGTCTTCTGGACATACTCCAAAGCAAAACAGATCCTATCTTACAACATAAACCCTTCTCCTTTTATTCCATTCCCCAAAGACCCTGTTGTTTCTTCTGGGTGAAATATAACATTTAAAGTATCTATTTCTACCAAATGATTAATGGTGATAATGAATCCAGCACAGTGTCTGGTGCATAAATGTTTTGGAGAATATAAAACATCTGGTGATCTTTGCAGGACGTATATATTCTGACAGGAACACTTGGAGTTACTTCTTAAACCATGGGGAATGACGCTAGACTTAAAGGCTCCATCCTAGGACAGAGTTGTGTTTGGGAGTATGTTACCCATTTATAACTATTTTTAAATCAATGACTTTAAAAAAAGTAGTTATTATTTTATATGTAAGGGTGTTTTGCCTGCATGTATGTTTATATACTACAAGTGTGTTGGATGCCAGCAGATGCCAGAAGAGAGCATAGATCCCCTAAGAACTGCAGTTATAGATAGTTAAAAGCTGCTGTGTGGGTGCTGGGAATCAAACCCAGTTCTTCTGGAAGAGCAGCCAATACTCTTAACCACTGTCATCTCTCTAGTCCCCTTCTTTAAAACTTTGCACCCTTGCCGGGCAGTGGTGGCAAACGCCTTTAATCCCAGCACTCGGGAGGCAGAGGCAGG
>LZPO01008171.1:14208-29302 GCA_001675575.1 Neotoma lepida | reverse complement strand
CAGGATTTTTAAATACGGCTTCTGGGGTTCAAAGTCAGGTCCTCAAGAATGCATGGCAAGCACTTCATTGACCGAGCCATCTCCTCAGCTCCTGAATAGTCAGTTTTATCAGAAAATTCCTGGGAGGACTTCTGTTAATTAAAAGGTAAGTATCTCTATGTTAAGCACTCCAGATTTCNCAAGTTTACACTTTAAAATAAACTTAATATAATAAGATTAAGAGACAAACAGAAAACAAGAATGAGAACAACTCTTTCTACTACTAAATAAAAGTATTTTAAAAATCAGTGGTTCATGCACTAAGTTAATTCCTTCTGATTTGATAGTAATAATCATCTAGTGTGTAAAGTGTGTATCCTTCATCCATCTATTAATAGTATATATTGAGGGTTGCTGTGTCCTGGGAAGCAGAGAAATAGTGTGAATAAGATAAGCATGACATCTACCTTCATGGGACTTAGCTACGCCTGGTGAAGGCTGATGAAGACAAGTGGACAGACCAATTGATTGTGAATTAGTTGAATCTGAGGCTAATGATGGGAGGTGCCTACTTCGTATAGAGTGGTCAGAGATTTTTTTTTTAAGATTTGTTTTTATTTTTATTCTGTGTGTGTGTGTGTGTATGTGTGTGTGTGTGTGTGTGTTTATGAGTGTATGCCATGTGTGCCTGTGAAGGCCAGAAGAAGATGTCAGGTTCCCTAGAGGTAGAGTTAGTTTGATTGTGAGTCACCTAAATGAATGCTGGGAAATGAACCTGAGTACTCTGGAAGGTCAGCAAACCCTCCTCACCACAGAGCCATCCTCCAGTGCCAGAAGGCAGCGTTTCAATTGAGATAAACAAGCTAAGCTCATTTGGAGGGAGTCAAAGCTTAGTAGACAGAAAAGCACACAGACTTTGGATCAGGAAAAACCTTGACTGTGTTGGCAGAGGATTNCGAAGGGTGATNATTGAGTCAGAGTTCAAATCCTGCTTTGTCTTTATGTTAGCAGCACAACCNTAACTGTTGCTCAGTGAATCATTTAGTGAAGTCTGCTCATTTGTAGTGCACTCTTGGTCCCAGCATCCCATCAGCTGCTCCTCTTGGTCCCTGCTCATTTCTCTTATTATGAGGTAGTCACTCTTCTGACTTCCACTTACTGCTGCAGAGTCTTATCTGGTTTTTACCTAATGTAAGTTTAGAAAGCAAAAAAATGCCACCATAAGAACAAAACTGTGTCCTGCTTTCAATCATATGGGGGTTTGGTGGNAATTAGAATAAGTCAGTGGCCCTTACATCTGAGAATAAACCACTGTTCTTGCGAACTATGGTGTAGACCAGGTGTGGACTAAACTTCTGCAGATGTTACCAGTGACAGGTGGAACTGTCTGCCTGGAGACAAATAAAATAATGTCAAGATAAAGTTTTAAAGGAGAAATCTTCAGAACACATGAACAAAACCAGAAGACAATACCGGCTGAAATTAATAATGGGGGAAGCTGAGAGTCTAGCTCACTCTGATGGCAGATTTTGATAAGCAAAGTGCGATGGAGGACATTCATGGAAACAAAAATCTATTTTAGTTGGGATGCTGAGGCCGAGAAACTGGTGTGCTTCCCCGCTCCATCTGTTTTGTCCACCAGGACAAGCTCATTAAAGCCAGGAACCATATGNACTAGGAACTATCACACAATGTGGTTTATGTGATACGGTAAAAAACAAGTAAGGGACTGCACAAGCTTGTGATCAGAGAGACTGTGTAATCTTACACATCTAGATGTGTATAAGAGACAGGTTTATGGGAGTGCAACCTCATTGAGTGACTGGACACACAGTTAACTAGGCACACCCCAGGAAGAAGGAGCACAGACTTCGTGCATATTCAGGTCTTCACCTCGTNTTGAGGTCCAGATGTGTATGTAAAGGTTATGTGCTGAGGTGTCACAAAGGCAAAGTTCTGAGTTTNTTCAAAATTGTTTTTCAGGCTCTTTAGTCTCTTTTCCTTAAAGACCCAGAGACACTGGCAGTTGGTAAGTAACCCCTGTAGGTTGAAGGGTGGAATAGAAGTGATTTTACTTCTCTCATTTCATTGAAAGCTGGCTTTTCCACATGCTCCAGTTTCTTCCTATGACGTACTCAGTAGGTTTATTCTCCATGCTTTGTAAGTATTAAGGTGGGTGTATGTCTGACCACGGTTCATGGCTTGGGAGATGACATCAAACAATGCTGAATTTCATGGCAATCAGATTGACTGTATTCAGATCCCAGTTCTGCTATATCGTCAGCAAGACTTTGGCAGAGCGACTATGATGGTCTGAAGGTTTGTGTCCCTCCTATTTCAAATGTTGAACTCCTGTTGGATGTGGCATGTGTCTTAGCCTGTTTACAATGTGATAACAGAATCTGGGACTGGATAATCTGTAATGACAGGAATTTGTTTCTTAAAGTTTGGAGGCTGAAAAGTCTGAGATGAAGATGTTTGACATTTAGCAGTGAACTTCTTGCTGTACGGCATAAAGCAAGAAGGGCTAAGAGTCTCGTGTGTGTGTGTGTGTGTGTGTGTGTGTGGAAAAAGCGCTGAAACACAACATTTTATAGGAAATCCATTAACCCATTCACGAAGCTAGAGTCCTTATTGCCTAAGTAGCCCTTAAAAGGTTTTACCATTTAATACAAATACTGAGAAAATAGCAATTTCAATATGGGCTTGGAAGGGGTCATTCAAACCAATAGTTTGGGGTCTTTGAGAGGTAATTAGGATATGAGGGTAAGGGATTATCATCTTGTAAAAAGGACCACAGCGAGGTCCTTGGCTCTTTGGCCATATGAAGACAAACACATGTCTTTGAGCCTAAGGTGAGTCATCATCACACACTGAATTTTCTCTGTTCTTTGCCCAACCTTCAGAACTAAGAGGAATGAATTCCTGTCACTTACTGGCCACTTGGTTTACATCATTTTGTTATAGCAACCCAAATGACTGCAGACAATGACTTTTCCTGAGAGATTGCCTGCCAATATTGGTGTCTGGATTCTTACCTCCAGAAGCTAAATTGCATGTTCATAAAAGCCTCTTTCTCTCCAAATTTNTGACACCAGAAGACATTTCCCATGCTCAGACACGGTTAGGAATTGCCTAGAACACTGTGTATACATGTATTCTCCCTTCCTGGAAAACCCCCAGTTTTCTGGTTAGCACTGTTTATAGTCTGCAGAGAAGTAATATGGTTTCTGGTGAAAGATTTTTGGCACAATATCCAGGCCCAGGTGCAAGCTGGGTCCACCAGGGCCCTGAGCTCTAGGAGGACAGCAGGTGCACATGCAGGTAAGCAGGATTAGACTGGATTAAGGCCAGAGGGATAGTATTTCATTTTATGCTATTTTTGAAGCTTAATCCACAGAGCAATTGTCAAGGAAATGTGATAATACATGTTGGCAAAACAGTGCAAATGTGACTGAGACCATATGGTGGGGTATTTATTTTCTTATTAGGCAAATACTATTATTTATCGCACAGCAGGTATCTGCTGTGACTATATTTTGATGTGAACAAGGCAATAGCTAAACTGCTGTTGAAAAGACATGCATCTATTTCCATGCTTAAATTATCTTCCCATGTTTCTGCATTTAAAATCATTTAATATTAGTAAACCTCTCAATTTAATTGCACACTGCAGCTCAAAATAAAAGCCTTTGAGATCNGGATAATGATTTATCTCTTGGATTGTTTGTCTAGTTAAAAGTCAACATGAACCACCAGTTAAACAAGCCATATGATCAATAACAGTCAATAGTCACCTGGGAGGAAAGTGCAAGATGACCACAGATACACTGGTTGTCAGGCTTCAGCATGCTTTTACATACTGTGTTTTGCTTATTCAGTCTTTCCATAGGCCCCTCAGTTGAATCAGGACCTATGTTTGGGCTTTTGATTACTTCAAAATTAGGTTGATTAGTGTTATTACATTAAATAATGAGGTATGAATTAACTTTCAGTAGNTTGGCTTCTGTACTGAATTTTGATAAATCTCTTCACAAGGTTTGTTATTCTTAGGACCAAGATTTGTGTCCATGTATTTGGGTGCCCTGGGGGCACCTGGGGGTGTAGAAGAGGACGCCAGGTTCCCCAGGGCTGGAGTTAGGCTTGTGGCTGTGAGTCCTCTGCAAGAACAGCAAACACTCTTAACTGCTGAGCCATCTCTCCAGTGTATGTACACTTTCTTTATAGCTTTCCTGCAATTTATACCTAGTCAGCAAAATGAATGCACCTAAACTGCCAAGTGAACAGAATAATATCTTCAAAGAAATTCCACATCTCAGTAACTGGAACCTGTGAACAAATCACCTTGAACGACAAAAGGAATTTTCTAGATGAGCTTAAATGAANGGCCTTGACAGGGATACATTATTTTGAATTATCCACNTGGACACATTGCAATCGCAGAAGTTCTTGAAAGTAGAAGAGAGGGGATAAAGNGGAGGAGACCTGAAAACCCCAATTACTGGCTTTGAAGAAGGGAGGCCATGAATCAAGGAATGGGTGAAACTTTAGAAGCAGGAAAAAAAGCAAGACAATGTGCTCCTTCAAAACTTTCAGAAGGGAATACAACCTTGATACAACTCTGATTTTAGACCGGAGAGACTTCTGCTGGATTTCTGGTCTNCAGATTATCAGGGATTCAATTTGTGTTTTTTAAGCCATTAAGTTCGTGGTAATTTGTGATGGCCGCCATAGAAANGTAATCCAACAACTAAATGAATTTTGCACATNTACAAATCTACCCAGAACAAGACAGAATATTTCTCCTATTCCAGAGAGTTAGAGCATGTCCCTCCCCAAATGATGTCACTCATTTGAAATAACCACAGTCAATTTCTAGCTTCACACATTTCTTTTGACTTTTTCTGTTTGTCTTACAGACAGAACCATGTAACATGCTTCTTTGTGTCTGGCTTCTTTCTTTTAATGTAACATTACTAAAGTTCATCTTTTAATGCCATTCATTTTTTTGTTATGTTTTCCATTATATGACTATATCACAATTTCTTCAGTTACTTTGTTCTTAGTTTCTCTTTTAGAATTAATAGTAGTGCCCTTTGAACTTTCTTATGTTAGGCTCTTTATGTGCGAATGTATTTATTTTTCTTGGGGACATTCTAAGAGTAGAATTGGTGGTCATAGATATTTTGCATAGCTACTAAAGTCTGCCAATGGCTCTCCTAAATAGTTACATTATCACAGAATATTTTTAATTAAAATGTAATTATATTATTTCCCCCATTTCATTTTCTTCCTTCAAATCATTCCATACTCCCCTCAAATTCCTGGCCTTTTTTACTTAATTACTATCATTGCATATAAATATATAAACAAACAAATACAGAATATTTCTCCAATGATTTGAACTAGATCTANCAAATCTTCCTGGAGAGATATATAAACATCATGAAGTGGCCCCTTTCCTTCATGNTTTTTAGTGTTCATGCATACATTTTCCTTTTTTTGAAGTCTGCCAACTGACNAAAGTTGTATTTATTTATAGTACACAGCATGATGTTTGGGTACATGTATACATTGTATAATGCCAAAATCATTAGTACTTACATTTCCTTACATACTTCCTTATTTATTTGGGTTGAGAAGACTTCAATTCATAAAATAATCTTATTTCACTTTTTTTGATGCAAATTGTGTCTCTTCTGTAGTGTTTGGTGTCACTTTTTGTTGTTGCTGTTGGTAGTGATTTTACTGTTTAAAATGTCCCTNGAGCTTAATGCTGAAGAGCTGTGTAATGTCTATGAATGCAAGAAGGCTATGTCATGTGTGACTTAGAGAAAGTACAAGTGTCTGAAGGGGTTGTTTGGACAGGAGCTTTGATACTGTTGACCAGTGATGAATCCCACACATATGAAACAAGGTGCTTTTATATGGAGACACACATTAAAAAAGATTATATAAATCAGTTGATGACATGATTGAGACCAATGTTTCACAGGACCCTGACTTTGTATTTCTCTTAGCCTCATGGTTCAGTATTTATGAATATACATTACACTAACTTCAGAGAACATCAATACCATGAATGTATACCAAAAGACACTGTCTCTAGAATATTGTTTCTGGATTCCATTGACACCTCTGAGATGTTCCCAACAACAAAGTTCACNGAACCAATATAGAAAAAAGGGGCACTGATGGATCTCTCTCACTCCAAGGAAATNTCTTCAGATTTATAGTCAGATTTCACTGAATTTCACCTTAATCATTTTTAGATTGTGGACTTATTGCTTTGTATTTACTGGCATATCTGTTTTTCAATTCTCAAATAGATAACAATCTTATGGTGATATTAATAGAATTATAGATTGTCAGTGGTAGGAAGACACACAAGTTTAGCAATGCAACCCTCTCTTTTACAAATAAGACAGTTGAAGCTATAAGTAGAAGGATTGACATGATTTAGGATTTCATCCATTCTGCTGCCTTCTGTTTAATAAATGCGAGTCAAGCTGAAGAAAGGAGGTCATAGTTAGCAATATGGTTAACAATTAAAACNGGTTAAAAGATAAATACAATAAGAATAATTCTGCATTACTAGTATTGTACATATTTTATTGATAGACCATAAATAAAAGGTAAGTTAGAATTCTATCATTTGAAGTCTAGGATCCAACTGACTAGTAGTGCTATATTGTGAAGAAATCATTTAATGATGGAATGCACTGCACACATGCGTGTGCGCGTGCGCGCGCGCACACACACACACACACACACACACACACACACACACACACTTATTGAACTTCTGATCCTCCTGACCCCTCCTCCCGTATTGTGATTTCAGGCACACGGAGCACACACAGTTCATGTGGTGCTCTATGAAAGGATTTCTGTATGCAGGGCCAGCACCATATCAACCAAGGCATATATCTATCCCAAGTTCTTTTCTTTTTTAACTTTGGTTCTACTGTGGATCGAACCCTGGGCCTCATTGATGCTATACAAACATTCTACTACTGAGCTACACCACCAGTTTTGTATTTGTGAAAAGGTATTTTTTTAGACTAGTTAAAGGAACAAACATGGACTTGAATTCTATTTTTACTTGTTCAGAGGGAGAAAAACATCATGAAGTAATTTACAATATCTCCATTACTCAGTTATGCATTAACAGACAATATTTTAATTCTTGTTTTATATGATAAAATCATATGCAGGTGCCTTTTCTGTATTGAGTAGACGATGTCATATTCTGAAGAGAACTGCTATTGTTGATCAGAAGTCATTGGCCTTGAGTTCAATCCCTGTTTATTTTCAGTTATCTCAATAATATTCTCTGTCCTACTCAAAATCCATTTCACATATGTTTACATACTCTTGAATGTTCACTTACAGATTCTCTTGCCATCCCCTCAGGTTTCAATACTCTTAAAAAGGTTAATTTAAATCAGCCAAATGGTTTTTATTTATGTTGGNAGTAAAAATGCACATGTTGTTTTATTATAAATATTGTCAGTCAACAAGTCCCTTGGAAGACTCAGTGATCGTAAAATAGCCCCAGATTAAATATTGTGAGCTTGCCAACCAAAACCATTTATTCAACATCTGCTACGTGCAAGACACTATGCTAGTTGGAGAAGCCTTAAGGCGACAATGATGCAAAAAGCCCTGTTCCTGCCACCTGGCAGTTAATCATACAAGCAGTGGCACCCAGAGTGGGTGCTGAATGAAATCAGAGGCAATAGAGCTGTAGTGATCAAAGAGAATGTGGCAGTTATGGGTGTGTCCTGATTGTTTTTCCCTTGCCTGTCACTGTGAATATGCAAGCACAGTAATCTTGGACTGAGTGGCATTTGATTTTTGGGATCTTAGACCCTTCAGGGATGAGAGCTAGGGTTACGTAAGTAAACCACTGAAATCAGCAGAGGAGATAGCTGAGAGGGAATTCAAATTAGATGGTAGAGGAGGAAGAACAGAAGAGCTGTTACCCAAGACCATTTTCAGGGATGTGATGATTACAATCCCATAATCCCACACCTGTGGGACACACACCTGGTGACTTCTAATACTCCCTTGTCTTCTGGATCTTCTTCAGTGGCCTCAGCATGCTCCTTGGATGTTTCTAATGGTCAGGTAGAATTAAAACCTTTTTCTGCTTCTGTGGCCTTTCTAAGATAATGCTTGTTGTATCTACAGAGGAATCATTCATACACAAGAATGATTCAAAATAGTCTTCACATGTTAAATGATAAAATCCAGGTGCCTTATCTAATTTGCATAATAAGAAAGATTACACAACAAAGCACGGGAAATAAATGAATACAAACAAGCCAGGTGACATCTCATCTTCCNACAACATGTGTGCTTATTCATTTATTCTTCTAACATTTGCATTTGATAAAATAGCTATGGTTAACTTCATTATGCTAAACATTAAATTTACCCAATTTATNTTTTAGCCTGAAGATTATTTATGTCTATAATTTTTGAAATGACCTTTCTCTACTAGAATGAATGAAATAAAAAAACCCAAACCCCAAACAAAACATAAACAGCAATCAAAGGGTCCAAACAGCACTATTGAGATTGCTTCTTTTCTCACAAAAGATGTCTATATATCCTCTAAAAGGCCATTCCTTACAAAGGTTCTATATTTCATTTTCATTATTTCCCAAGGATAAGACTAATATCACCCCACTATTCCTCATCACCCCAACACTCTTCTCTTCTTTTCTTCGAAGGGTTTTTCCCTTGAGCCCTTGGTAATGCAGCAAGGCCTATCCTGACCTGAGTGAGGAAATTCAGACAAAAGACTCTTACATTACCCTTTAATCCTTGTAGGAGGTAGCAACCTCAAAACAACACGGCACCTAAGGGAGCATGGGGAGATTCGTGCCGTCCTTATAGCTTCATTGGCAGACTTCAGTTAGTCAATGTAGCTCCAGAATATGTTGATGAATCCCAGAGGATGCTTGTAGACAACATATGACAAGATAGGGCATATTTTCTTTAAAAAAACTTAAAATGTTTGTGTATGCATATATTTGTGTGTATACATATGTGTGGATGTGCATGTGTGTGTGTGTGTGTGTGTGTGTGCATGTGTACATGCATGAATATATACATGTGGAGGCTAAAGGTGGATGTCAGGTGTCTTCCTCTAATACTCCACCATATTTTTTGAGGTGGCTTCTCTCACAGAACCCAGGTATCACTGATTCATCTGGAGTGGCTGGCCAATGGGCTCCAGGGATCTGGATGTCTCTGCTTTTCCCTGGCACCAGTGTCGCAGACCTGCATCACCATGCCTACCTTTTATTTGGTATCAGGGCCAGAACACTGTTTCTTATGCTTGTGTGGCAGGAAGTTTACTGACCAGTTTATATCTCCAGCCTGAAGACAAGGTATCATTTCAAGAACATACCATTACAACTTCAGGTACAGAATGCAGCCATAGATCTGGCACATGCATTCCTTAATTAGAAAAGAAGACCAGGGACCATTCTCATTCATATTTAATATAGATGTGTAGTTTTACTCCACACAATAGCAACCCACTTGTTGCCTGAAATGATGTAGTCTGAAGAACTNTGCCCTAGCTCTGTTTATAGGAGGCTGAGTAATGACACTCTCCCCAACCTCCAAAGTCCATGTCCTAAACCACCCAGACTGTCACTGTGATAGTTTTCCTGTTGCCATGACTAAATACTTGACTACAAAAACCTTTTAAATGAGGGAAGACTTATCTTAGTTCATAAATTTCAGAGGCTTCCCTCTATGGTCATTTGGTTCTACCTTTCTGGGCCAATGGGAAAGCAGTACACCATGACATCATTCTTTCAAGTGACTTGCTTCCTCTACCTAGGCTCCACTTCATCTTCCACATCCTCCTAATAACAACATCCCCTTATGACTCCATTGTCAACCTATCAATGTATTGACTAGATCTAAACCCTCATGACATAATCAATGTGATCACTGCACTGGAACCCTAGTTTTTAATGCANGAGCATCAGGGGCCATTTAGCAGCCAAAGCAAAATACTCTTTGCCTGACAACTGAAGGCTCATGTCCATTTCATAATGCAAAATGGCTTTAATCTCTAAGAGGCCCCATAATTGTACCAGTTCCTACATCGATCAAAAGTTCAAGTCCAGAGTCTTTGCTCAGAACAAAAGTAGGCTCTTAGCTGTGTGTCTCTAGAAAATAAAAAAGGAAGCTACATACTTCTACAACGCAAAACACACAGCAGAAGACCCCATGCCAAAGGGAGACAGAACAGCAGCATCAGAACAAAGCAAGAGTGAAACACAGAAGGGCAGGCATCAAGCCCCTTTAACTTCCTGTGCATATCAACTAGTAAACTGACTTGATCACAGCAATTTTTTTCTCTTTCAAAATTATAATTCCTTGGCCTATTCCATTTACTAGCTTATTCAGTTAATTACCTGGCCCCTTCCCTTAAGATTGCTCCAGACCCAGGAGAGCAGCAGAATGTCAAGCTTCACTGGTATAAAGGAGTCAGTGTGGAAACTGGGTTGGAAATGTCTTCAAGGGTGATTCCAACTTCATGAGGACTTTGCCTGCAGCTCGGCAGGTCTGTAACTGATAATCACTGTGGGAAAGAGGTCCTTTTTAGTAGGAATGCAACTGAAGAGAAATGGCTGGAAGTTAATTGAAATTGTTGAAAGATACTCTGATCTTCAAACAAAAGAAAAAAATATTCATTGTGTTATATTTTAAAAGTAGATCTATCACATAATTTTTTAATGGGAAAGAGCTTTGAGGCCATGCCCAGTGCTATTCATTGCTTAAATCTTTGTCAGTCACTGAATAGTGACAGAAGGCTGAAATCATCTTGTGCAGGACTTAAGCTGCAGAAAGGTTATTGGACCATGAGACAGTAGATGGTGTTTCTGNGATGTAAACAGGGTGTTCCGAACTCCCTGTTTGGGGTTTGGATCCCGAATGCATCTCTACTTTCATTATCCTTGAAGGTAAAAACCACATCTTGTGCCCAATGTTGCTTCTCTCGGGACAATTACCTCCTTAGTACTTCCTAGGAGTCGGATACTCTCAGTATTTTGCATAATTTAGCTCATTAAGTCTATGAGATGTAGAGAATGCCAGAATATCTCTGCTTTATAGACCAAGGATCTGAGTCTTAAAGGGACCTATTAATTTTGCTTAAGACCTTATGGATGTGTTAGGAAGAAGGCTGTCTGATTTCAATCCCGTGTACCTTCTGCTCTAAGANNGATGACCAGTAAGGCTTTTCTTAGCAACCTGTCACCTTTACAACTTCAATTACTGTCCAGCTGGAATGTTGCCATCAGGAGCGGGTGGAGAGGACACAAAGATTACTCCAGCCAAGGTCTACTTCTAGAGAGGCTGACATTAACTCCTTGAAGGTGTGGCTTGGGCAGTGAGGCTTTCAAGTGTGTCCTAGTTCATTTGATATCATGTTGAACCCAGGGTTGGAAGCCACTGATTTACATGAAGTTTCTGGGAGTGTTGAGACTTTCTCATTTTAGCTCCAGCTTTCAGAATGCTGATTTTCTTAGAACAGCTTGTGGAAGAGTAACTTTAAATGTTGAGTTTCTGGATTAGAGANCAAGCTTTAGTGTGGCCCTAGAAATAGAAGGAAGGCACGTGGAAAGACAAAGGAGCAAGCATTTGGGGAGACCACTCAAATAAGTAGGCTTAGAACAGGATAGAGTCAATGCCAGGGGAGTTCCTGTTTCAAGAAGGAAAAAATATATGTGGTGATGAAGTAACAGCTTGACCCAGGATCAGTCCAGATGTGGCCATAAGCAAAGGTTATGACAGAGATGAAACAAAACAAAAGAAAACCCAGCAGTTTGTGCAGACAATATAAAGTCATTCACATAATAGCTAAGGTACTAGAATTAGGCAGTGTTGGCTTACTTCTTGGATACCCACTCAACTCTTNCCATTTAGCAGATTACTTCTAGCGTGTTGAAAAGTATAGTAATGAGAACAGAGGTTTTCCTCCTGAGCTGTCCATTTGTCCTCTTACTCCTCAGTGGTGGTGTTCTCCTACTCCTCAGTGCTGAATCTCTTACAGAAGAGAACAAGGTTTATTGGATGTGATGGCTACTGTTAACTGTCANCTTGTCAGAATCAAAGATTACCTGGGAGACAGGCTCTCCCAGGAGACACGCCTGTGAGGGACCATCTTAATTGGGTTAATTGAGATGGGAAGGCCCAGGTTCAAACTGAGCAGCAGCATTCTCTGGGTTTGGCATCCCGGACTGAATAAAAGAGAGAAGGAGAGTTGAGCACGTGCACCCATTTCTCTTTCTTTCTCGATGGCAGATGCAATGTGAACAACTATTTCAAGCTCTTTTTTTCACTTTGTGTTCCTTGCCATGCTGGAGCACACTCTGGAACCATAAGCCAGATTAAAATCCNTTCCCCTTAAGCCGGGATATTTGTCAGGATATTTTAACATGGCAACAGGAGAATAAACTAAGACACTGGACAAAATGTTGCTTCAAAAATCAAGGGTGTTTCAGAGACCAGCGTTCCCATCTACATTCTACATTCTCCCCAGTTTTCCATCATGAGAGAGTTCTTGGTCTGTAACAACTGTGCCGCAACTGAACAGCCTAAGACTGAGGGAGAAATGGAAAGATGTGGGTCCAGGAATGAATTATGCTCAGAANTGGAGATGAATGAGTGGACCTGAGGCTTCAAATTCTGTCCCTGCAGGAGAGGGTTGGTGTATTTTTTGGGATGTTAAGACAGAGATGGGTGTCTACATGGGTTTCACAACATGGGACCAAGCAGATGAGAGCATGCACATGGGTATGTGTGTGTGTGTGTGTGTGTGTGTGTGTGTGTAACAGTAATAAAGAAGAGGTTAATAATTTGACAGGGAGTTCAGGAGACTCAAGAAGAATTGGAAGGGATCAAGGGAGAGGTGGAAATGTTGTAAATACAGTACTCATGTATACAATTCTGAAAAGATTTAAATAAAAAACAATTTTGAAGTAACCAAAAAGAGGAAGAAAAGGGGCCATTGAGGATGTGACTGGAAATCTGACTTCCACAGGGAATCACCTTTCAGAAAATCCTCGTCAACAGAAAGTTTACTCNTTCTCTGAATTCAAGGTGAATAGTGTTGCAAGTTAAAAATTTCCAGTTGGTTTTTTTTAGTAATTCCAAATTATTAGGCAGAAATATGAGACCTAGTAAACTTAGTCTTTCTTCTCTCTCTCTCCTTTTAGAAAAGGCTGTGGTAGTCACTGAGTGCTTGGTGTGTCTGTGGCATTAGTGATAGAGANGGACACCATAAGAAAAACTTCAACTGGATTTTTCTTTATTCCTGCATGAGGAGGAAGAGTGTTCTTGGACTGTATGTGTTTTCTACACAGATTGAATGAATGGAGAATGCTTAAGTTAACTAGCATGCAGGTGTCAGGAGCCAGTCTCTTCAGGAAGGATCATCACTGAGCCTGTCAGCAGTTAGTGGGGATAGCATGATGACAAGTATGTTTGTATATACTGACTGACCTTCCAACTGTCCTTTCCTTTGTCTGCAGCTAAAATATTTTGAGAGAGAAGTCTCCAGGGAATTGTTTTTTGTTCTTTATGTACAGCCTAGTATGGTGGCCCTAGAAAAGGTCCATATCTATTATACAGGCTATATATTCCCATCTGCCAGCATTTGATGAGAGCTAAACATATCTGGAAGTGTTCCTGTCAATCATCTTTCTTTCTTGAACAATGGCTTTAAACTGAGCAAGACTGGTAGTATACATATTTTTTCCAGACAGCATCTCATGGTCCAGGATGGCCTTGAGCTTGGGATGTANCTGCCTCTATCTCCTGAGTTCTGGAATCCAAGTGTGCTACCACTTTCAGCTTTCTGTGATGCTGAACCCCAGAAAGGTGCGTGTTAGTCAATCTCTTTACCAAGCAACCCACACCTCCAGCTCAGAAACAGTTTTAAAACAAAGTCTGTTCATGTGTTCTTACCTTCTGTCTCTCTTTGGTGACATATGCTGGGCTCTGAGGTAGACTGTGAAGGCACTGAGCTTCACTGTCCAAGAGGATTTCGTTTCTCCTAGAACCCATCTTTTTCTCAACCCCAAACTTCCTTATCCTCTTGGCATTTTCTAAATATAGATTTCCTGATCCACTTTCTGTTTTGGGACATATGCTTGAGAAATTATGTTTAANTCAGAGTTGAAATCTGGTCTCCTAGAGCTTAGATCTGGCTCCTACATATACTATGTTTGACTTTCACACTCTTAAAAAAATGAACATGTCATTATTTATGAATCGGAAGATTCTGCATAAGAACCTAGACTTTTAACACCTCTTGCCAATGGGGCCAAATGGCAGTACCTGTCTCTTATACACATCTAGATGTGTATAAGAGACAGCAAAAAAATGAACATGTCATTATTTATGAATCGGAAGATTCTGCATAAGAACCTAGACTTTTAACACCTCTTGCCAATGGGGCCAAATGGCANTACTGTGTAACAAAGGTGACCAACCATGGTCCNTTTCATGGGGCTCATGTGGGTCTTCTCTGGAGTCCTCACTCACTTCNGTTACTTGTCTGTCCCCGGTAGGCATTTGATTTTTTGATTTACATACAGGCTACTGGAGCCCTGGTACATAANACCTGNAATATAATTCACTGGTTAGTGTATGGCTGAAATTCATTTCATGTTACTCATCATTCATTACATATAAAAATATTCTCAGAAATCTTAATATCTAGTACTCTAGCAAGTCAGGGAAGAGAGGATTTAATTTCAAAGTTTAGATTTTGATAACCACATAAGTTGGTTTGTTTACTTGATTGCTTTTGCTGGGCAATATTAGACTCATATAACAGTCAGTTCAGTTTGGGGTAATGACTATAAACAAAATAACAGTCACGTACTAGTCATTGAGTTTTGTTGTGACGTCTGCCCCACTGAGAACTTAGGTCTCCCGAGAAAGGACGACCTGGAACCAAGGAAAGGTAAGTGCAACTGTCCGCCCGTTCCCAGCCTCCTTTTCCAGGGAGACAATCAGACGTGACAGGGAGTCAAGTCAAGCAAGAACTCCTTTATTGAAAAACAGTGAGCCG